>CAUYQG010003312.1:0-27482 GCA_963574415.1 Tarsius wallacei
ACATATTGAAACTCTACTGCATCAATTTTATACAAATAATGTGATATTAATAGACCAAAGCAGATAAATAATATCTCAATAGATGTTGAAATGGCATTTGATAGAATAATTAATAAATCTGAAAAAATATATAAATATTATGTGTGTGTATATATTCATTTATATAAACGATCATAATCATTTAATTTTGTTTTAGACATCCTAACTGAGACAATTCGAATGAATTGAGAAATAAGTATTGGAAATAAGGCACAACTGCATACATTGAAATTTCATGGGTCAGGTGCAGTGACTCACATGCATAATCACAGCACTTTGGGAGAGCCAAGGTGAGAGAGTTGCCTGAGCCTATGGGTTCGAGACCAGTCTGGGCAACTTGGTGAGATCTTATCTCTACAATAAATCAAAAAGTTAGCCTGGTATGGTGGGATTTGTCTGTAGTACCAGCTACCTGAAAGGCTGAGGCAGAAGGATCACCTGAGCCCAGCACATCGAGGCTGCAGTGGCCATGAGCATGCCACTGCACTACAAGTCTAGGCAACAGTAAGACTCCAACTCAACAAAAAAGAAAAAAAGAAAGAAATTTCACTATTTATTAGTAAACTTGAAGAATAAATTTGGTAATTTTCATGGTCTCTTTCTAGGTTTAGTATTCTTCAGTGCCTCAATATTTATTCTCCAGGACTTCCAAGTATAGTTTAAGCGTCCCTGAAATAAAGCACGTTTTTTGCTTTGCCCTCTTTGCATTGTCTGAGATAATAGAATTAAACCACTAAAATAAAAGCACTTATGATTATTTAGGATCTTCATCTGTACCTACATTAACTCCTCTCATAAATAGTCTCTTTTACTTCTGTGCATTTAATACTATATTTCATACACACACCAATATTATTTTTTATTTGTATATATTTATGAAGTATGAATGCAGTTTTGTTACATGGATATGTTGTACAGTAGTGAAATCTGGTCTTTTAGTGTACCTATCACCTGCATAGTACACATTATACCCAATTGATAATTGTTCATTCATCTCACTCCCACTTGTATAAATTTTGGAGTCTTCTGTGTCTGTTATTCCATTTTGTATATTCATGTGTACCCATTGTTTAGCTCCCACTTGTAAGTAAGAAGAACATGTAGTATATGGCTTTCTGTTTCTTAGTTATTTAACTTAGAATAATGGTCTTCATTGTCATCCATGTTGCTGCAAAGAAATGAGTTCATTTTTTTTCATGACTAAGAAGTATTCAGTCATACACCACATTTTCTTTATCCAATCATCTGTTGATGGACACGTTACTTCTATGCCTTACCTATTGTGAATTGTGTTGTTATAACATGTAAGTGCAGAACTCTTTTATATATAATGACACCTTTGTCTTTAGGTATATATCCAGTGGTGGGATTGCTGGATTGAATTGTAGTTCTGTTTTCAGATCTTTGAGAAATCTCCATACTGTATGCCAGTGAGGCTGTACTGCTTTTCATTTTCACTAAAAATATATGTGTTTCTGTTTAATTTGCATCTTCACCAACATGGTTTTTTGTTTGTTTTGTTTTTATTTTTTTGTTTTTGTTTTTTACTGATGTGACATGTATCTCGAATTGTGGTTTTGATTTGCATTTTTTTGATGATTAATGTTGTTGACAGTTTTTCATAAGTTTATTGGCCACTCATGTGTCTTATTTTGAAAAACGTCTGTTTATATCATTTCTCACTTTTTATAGGACTATTTGTTTGTTTGTCTTTTTTATTGAATTGTTTGAGTTGCTTGTAGATTCTGAATATTAAGTCTTTGTAGGATGTAGAGCTTGCAAATATTTTCTCCCATTCTGTAGGTTTTCTGTTTACTCCATTGATATATTTCTTCTGTGGCAAACTTTTTAGGGTAATTAAGTCCAATTTGTAAAATTCTGCTTTTGTTGTTTACTTTTGAGGGTTTAGTCATAAATTCTTTACTTAGGACAATATGTGGAAGAGATTTTTCTTGGTTTTATTTAGAATTTTTATAGGTTCTGATCTTAAATTTAAGTCTTTTATCCATCTTGATTAATTTTTATATATGATGAAATTTATAGAACCAGTTTTATTCTTCTGCCTACGGCTGTCTATTTTTCTCAGCATCATTTATTGAATAGGGTATCCTTTCCCTGGTGTATATTTTTGTCAACTTTGTCAAATATCAGTTGGTTGTAAGTATGTGACTTTATTTCTGGATTCTCTATTCAGGTCCACTGATCTATTTGTCTATTTTTATACGAGAATCATGATATTTTGACTACTATATTGTTGCAACATAATTTTAAGTCAGAATATATGATGCCCACAGGTTTGTTCCTTTTGCTTAGAACTGTTTTCGTATTCAGACTGTGTGTTGGTTCCACATGCATTTTAGGAAGACTTTTTCTAATACTGTGAAAAATGATTTTAGTAATTTGGTAAGAATTGCATTGAATCTGTAGATTACTTTTGTCATTTTAATGGTACTGATTTCTTTCAATTCATCAGCATAGAATGTTTTTCCATTTGTTTATGTTTTCTACAATTTCTTTCATCAGCATTTGTAGTTTTTCTTGTAGAGACCTTTCACCTCCTTTGTTACATTTATTGGGAGTATTTTATTTTTTGAAGCTACACTGTAAATTAAATAGCTTTCATTTCTTTCTAGACTATTTCATTATTGGTGTGTAGAAACCCTAAAGACTTTTGTACATTTATTGTTTATCCTGAAATTTTACTGATTTCATTAAAGAGTCATTTGGAAGACTCTTTAAAGTTATCTCAGTAGATCTTATTATTCCAAAACAGACATAATTTGATTTTCTTGTTTCCTATTTAGATGCTCTTTATTTCTTTATCATATCTAATTGCTCGGACTAGGACTTCTAGTATAATGATTAATAGAAGTGGTGAAAGTAGGCATCTTTGTCTCATTCTAGTTCTAAGGAAAAATGCTGTCTACTTTTCTTTATTTGGTAGGATGTTGGCTATGGATTTGGAGTATATAAGCTCTTATAATTTTGAAGTATGATGCTTTTATGCCTAGTTTGTGAGGTTTTTTTAAATCATAAAGATACATTGGACTTTATTGAATGTTTCTTCTGCATATATTGAGATGATCATTTTCTTTATAAAAATTCTGTGTATGTGGTAAAACACTTTTTTTATTTGTGTACGTTGAACCATTCTTGCATTCCAGTAATAAATTCCACTTTATTGTGGTATATTTTGATGTGCTGTTAGGTTAAGTTTGCTAATATCCTTTTTTATAATTTCTGCATCTATGTTCCTCAGGAATATTGACCTGTAGTTTTGTTGTTGTTGTATTCTTGACTGTTTCTGGAATTAGGTTGATACTGGCTTTGTAGAATGAGTTAAGGAGGATTCACTCCATGATTTTTTGAGATAGTTTCAAGAATTGGTGCCATTCTTGTTATGTCTGGTAAAATTTAGCTGTGAATGTGTACCCTGGGCTTTTTATGTGGCTAATTCTTATTACTTATTCAATTTCAGTACACATTATTGAGCTGTTCAGAATTCCTCTTTCTTCCTGGTTCACTCTCGGGAGTTGTATGTTTCCAGGAATTTATCTATTTCCTCTAAGTTTTCTAGATTGTGTCCATAGAAATGCTAATAGTAGTCTCTGGTTATCTTCTGTATTTCTGTGTTATAAGTTGTAATGCCATCTTCATCATTTCTGGTTGTGCTTATTTGCTCTTCTATTTTCCTTGAATAACCTATAAGTCTATTCATTTTATTCATTTTTTAAAAGCATCAACTTTTTGTTTTATTAATTCTTTGTACCATTTTAGTCTTAATTTAATTTAGTTCTGTTTTGATGTTTTAAAAATTTTTTCTTCTGCTAACTTTGGGTTTAGCTTTTGGAGGTTTAATGTTAGACTATTTATTTGATATTTTTCTAATTTTTATGTAGGCATTTAACTCTATAAAAGTTTCTCTCAGCATTGCTGTCACTGTACCTAGCTTTTAGTGTGTTGTCTCTCTGTTTTCACTCATTTCAACTTTTTTTAATTTTCTACATTAATTTCATCATTCACCAGAAGATTATTCAGGAGCAGGTTGTGTAATTCTCATGCATTTGTATAGATTTGAAGGTATATCTTGCTATTGATTTCTAGATTTATTCCTCTGTGGTCTAAGATACTTAATATGAATTAGATTTTTTAAATATACATATTGAGACTTGCTTTATGGTCAAATATATGCTCTATGTTGGTGAATGCTCTATGTGCAGATGCGAAAAATATATAGTCTCCAGTTGTTTAGATAGTTCTTATAATGTCTATTAGGTCCGTGCATTCTAGAATCCATTTAAGTCCAGAGTTTCTTTCTTTATTTTTCTGCTTCAGTAATCTGTGTAGTGGTATCAATGGGGTGTTGACATATCCCACTATCGTTGTATTGCATTTATCTCTTTTCTTAGGTCTCGTAACATTAGTTTCATGAATCTTGATGTTCATGAGTTATGAATCCGATGTTGGGTGCACATACATACAGGATTGTTATATTTTTTGTTGATTTTTATGAGTATATAATCACCTTTATTGTCTTTTTAATTGTTTTTTATTTAAAGTCTATTTTATCCTGTATAATTATAGCTACTTCTGCTCACTTTGGGTTTCTGTTTGCATGGAATATCATTTTTGACTTCTTTGAGTCTATAATGTTTTTACTTCTTAGGTGGGTTTCTTTTAAGGAACATATGGTTAGACCTTTTTTTTATGTTTTCCACCTGTCTATAATTTTTTAAGTGGAGCATTTAGTCCATTTAGGTTTACAAAGTTAATATTGATATGTGAGATTTTGTTCCTATCATAATGCTAATTAATACCTAGATTTATTTTTTAGCAGCCTCAGTGTGTAAGTTCTTTATAGAATGTGTGACTTTTATAAACTTTTGTGTGTTTCTATGATGGCTACTATTGTTCTTTTGTTTGCATATTCAGAACTTCTTTCTTGTAAAGCCAGTCTAGTGGTGACAAATTCATTTGACATTTGATTGTCTGGAAAATACTTTATTTCTTCATTATTTATGAAGCTTGGTTTAGCAGAATACAAATTTCTTGGCTGGCATTTGTTCCTTTTTTGTTTTTGTTTTCTTTAAGATGGTTGAAAATAAAATGCAAATCTCTTCTGGCTTATAAGATTTCTGCTGAGAAATCCACTGCTACTTGATGGAATTTATTTTATAAGTTGTAAAACTTGTAACTGTCTTTCTGTCTTTATGACTTTTTTTTTTCCTTCAGGTACACTTTAGTGTGAGTCTGATGAATACATGCCTTGATGAGATTTGTCTTGCATGATGTCTTCCAGGTGTTCTCTGTGCTTATTGTCTCTGAATGGCTAATTCTCTTGCAAGACCAGGAACATAATCCTGAAATATTTCCTCAAAGACATTTTTGAAAAGTTTTACTTTTTGTTCTTCTCCCACAAGAATATTTATAACTTGTAGATTTGGTCACTTTTTACATGATTCCATATTATATGAAATCTTTGTTCTCCTTTTAAAATTTTCTTTTAAAAATTTTTGTCTAGCCGGGCTCGGTGACTCAGTCTGTGTAATCCCTCACTTGGGGAGGCTGAGGTGAGTGGATTGCCTGAGCCTGCGGGTTCGAGACCCGCCTGGGCAACTTGGCGAGACCATATAAATAATATAACACCGTAACGTGTTAACAGGTTTTTATTTAGTTGTACAGCTTAATCTCCAGTGCTGTAGATGGCACTTATGAATAATATCTTGCTGGGGCAGAAGCCAATGGATATATGTCTGATCTTTGTTTACTTTTACTGGAAAGAGTTTTCTGTTGTTGTAGGTCATTGGCCGGTCTATGGAATGCTAAATGGCCAAGTTCCCTGTTCAGTCTCGAGGGGATGAACAAAGCTGGACAAAACTGGACCACCAATCTTGCCCTAGGAAACTACAATGATTAGTGGAAGCACCTGCCCTGATGGGGATGGTGAGAATTCCTTGGCTAATTACACCAAGGTCACTGCTGGGAGAGTGGAGGGGGCTGCTCCAGCTCCACATTCCTGCATAGTCATGAATATGATCCTTCTCCCTTTCACACACCTTGACCCAGGGATCATAACTTTCAGTTCAAATAAACACTGTCATTTTCAGGCCAAAATGTAACTGAGAAAAGTCAGGGAATATACCTGTCCCATGGCTAATACCAAAGTGATCCCTGGGTGGAACATCTTTCCTCAGCCCCAAATAGACAGCTTTTGTAGCTTACCTGAACTTCATTGTAAAAACACTGTGTATGGAGGGCGATGGTTCCTGCCATTTGTGTAAGCCTGGATTGGTAAGCACACTATCAGTGTGAGTGTAGTCACCCTTGGTAACTATGGAATGGCTGCTCCCAGGCACCCTCATGCCAACCCCTGTATGATCAATCATTACTGCATCCCAAGCAGTAGTCAGGGAGCATGGTGGTAGAGGAAGCCCCACTCTCCACTTCCACTCTTAGGCACCAATGCTGCCTGGCCACTGGAGTGGAACCAACCACCCCTGCAGAGCTCTGCACTGTGCTTGCAACTCCACTGACTGGAACGACACCTTCCTTGCTCACAAGTGGGGAGCTCTCAGATAGAGGAAAGTGCATTATCTGGTTTCCTTTTCCCCGAGTTGTGCTTTGGCATGTGGTAGTAGTTCTTCCCCTAGGGTTAGACCCTAAAGGGGTCCACTCTAAGGCTTAGACCTCTGGGAACCCCACAGCTCCCCAGTGTCCTGCCAGTCCTCTGTGGTTTTTGCAGTCTGAGCAGGGTCTGGGGAATGCTTGCAAGGGATCTAATGATTCAGGGACACAAAGGTTGTCCTGAGTAGAACATAGGCTCACAATGCACGCACAAGCAGAATGACACTCTCCTTCCCCCCAACCCCCACCACATCAACTCTGATCTGGAGGAAGTGGAAGTGAGCATATGTGAGTTGGACACTTGGTGCTCTGCCCTCAAGAATTCCCAAATTTTCATCTACAGCTGTTCTCCAGCTTGTGAGGCCAAGGGGTCTCTTCACCAGTTTGGACATCAGCAGTCTGACACAGGAGTGAGTAGCCCGGAAAACACTACTCTCTACTCTTGCCACAAGACTCCAACAATCTTGGGGTAGATCTCTGCCACATTCTTGCTCCCTTCTTTTGGTGTCCCCCAGCTTCTTATTGCACATTCTTTGATAAGTTCCAGCACACTTCCTTCAATATTTTATTTGGGTCATGATTATTTATCTCTAACTTTGTTTTTTCTTTCTCAGGAAACTGACATCCAATGCCTGTGGTCTGTTATCTTGGAAAAAAATATTGTACTTTAAAAGGTAGAAAGAGGACACTTGCTTGATAAGAAGAAAATTATAGCTTGGCTCTCACATTTTCTTCTCTAACAATTAAAGACAAAGTTTAAGCAAAATAAATTTTAAAGAATCTGTTTACTTAAGCAATTATGCTATGAAAAGTAATATAAGAAAAACGAAGATAGATGGGAAACTAAATAATGGAACTAGTGTGGATGGTATTTGAATTTCACTCCAGTTGGAAAATACATATTCTCAATTTTTTCTCTGATGCTTGCTTTAGTTCTTCACCTTTTTTCTCCATTATATGGTCTTTACTTCAAATTGTAAAGCAAATAAAAAGTCAAAATAATAGAACTATTCATACATGTAACAACATTTTTGCAAATATAACTACCTAATACTAAGGAATTCTCAGATATTCTGGAATCAATGTAAAACCTGAAAGGACTAATATAATGAAATGCTATTGCCTGATCTATGCCTCACAGACAAAATGGATATTACTCAGAAAGCCCAAGCAGACACGAATGGATGCTCTCATAAACCAAATGCTGGAGGCTAGTCACATCATTGCCAGCTTTATTTCCTAAATTTTCCTTTTGCTGTTCTAGACTAGGCACATTAAAAGATAGATCAGCTCTCTGGAATGTCAGAGAGAGTAGTGATTACAACCAGGGAACATATTCATCAGCAGAACAGATATATTTGTGTCTATATTCTCATTTTTTTCCCTCTCTCCTTTGCTTTTCTCTCTCTCTCCTTTATATTTTAAATTTGCTTATTATTTTATCTATTGTGGTCTGGATTTTTCTTTTCCATTTCATTCAAAAGTAAAAACTGTACAGATGGGGAATCAGGAAACCCCCGAAACACATGATTTTTTATTTATAAGGTAAGAAGTAGTCTTGTCTATCAAATTGACAGATATTTTTATCTATGGCCATAAAACAGAAAGACAATCAGCACATTTGTTATATTAAACACTGTATGTAATATGTGGATAAATAAAAGAGTTTACCTTGTTTTCAAAAAATTTGTAGTCTAATAAAGATGACAAGTCATTTACATACCCACCATGCTAAATAAAGGAAACATGATAAATGTTTGTTCTTAGAAGAAATAAACATAGAACAATATATTTTTTAAAAGACAGATAGTTCAACTTTGTGGGGACTCAGAGAATAAAAATAAAGGAAATAAGACATGAGAAAGGGAATGTGGGTAAATTCTGAAAGAATACATTGAGAATATACCAAATGGTAATTAAAGTACAAAAGTATAAAATAAATAAGAATATCTGGAATGCAGCTAGTGGTCTAGTTTCACTGAAGAGTAAGGGAGAAGTTATAATTAAGGTTGAGTAAGTACTGGGTACGAAAAACCTTGAGTTTTAGCCAGAAAACTGGTATCGAATTTATGTATCACCAGTGGAGGCAGGATAAGGTGTATCATTCTCAGGGCCCAGTGCAAAATAAAAATTCAGAGGTCCTAGTTAAAAAGTTATTAAGAATTTCAATCTGCCCACAGAAGAACAATAAAGCAAGTATGGGTTTCTTCTAAGTGTGAGAATACTATGGACTACATAGGTCACACACCCGTGAGCCAGTCTTGCTAATTACTCATTGTTTTTGAGTGTTGGAGAAAATCATAGAAAATTTTTGTTAAACAAAATAGATCTAACAGGCACGTTTAAGATAAACTAGAGCAAAAAACAATAGAAAACAGACAAAAATTAATGGACATTAGGATCATAAGAGTTGCAGCCTGTTGGGAATATAAAGGAATAAAATGATTATAGTATATATTATAAAGAAAAATCACCTCTACTAGTTGGCAAATTAGAAATAAATTAAAAGAAAAAGAATCTAATTGAGTCAAAGATGGTTTACATTTTTATTTTAGAAGAACTAGAAATTAAAAAAATTACAAAGATAATAAAATTAAAAAATAAAATCAATTTTCTTAATTGAGGGATGCCAAAATACAAGTAGATAAAAAAATATACAATGCAGCTAGGCATGTGAGATTGGATATCAAAAAAAAATTTAGGGTAAAAGATAAAAATTTAAAAGTTATATAAGCAAAAGGAGGAAATTGTTTTCATCTTTTAGGATAAATTGTTCAAACAATTAATTCTTGCGATCACAGGAGAAAATTCTTAGAAGAGTTTATATCCTATTTTCCATCCTAGACGCAGCTAGGTTGTTTTCTATAAAGGTCAGAATTGAAAGTATGAAGATGAATAAGATACACAGTGAAGAGGTATTCAAGTAAGATAGTTTAAATTCTAACTTTGAAGGTGTCGATACTTAAGAGTAGGAGAGAGAAAAGTGATACAATGAAGAATATTTTAAAAGAATAAAGAAGAATGTAAACAGTCACTGAAGTTTTATGTGAAAAAATGTTTAAGATGCATATGTATGAAGATTAAAAAATGTCTAAGCTATAGGAAGTTTAAAAATAATGCATGTATAGTGTCCGAAGAAGCTCATAAATTTGGTAAGTAGGTTGCTGGCACAGATATGGGAGTGAGAAGTTCCAGGGAGAGTGTGGAAACAGCAAACAGACTGAGAAAGATTATCATGAGAACGTGAGATATGTCAGGCCTACATAGTGCAGTGTGGAGGAGACTCAGGGAACGTTGGATACGTTGGACAATATTCAATGGCAACAAAGAGAGATTTCATGAGCAATGATAAAGGTATAGTTCAACCTTGAAGGGGAGGCAAATAAGGGTAGACAGAGATAGAATAGGAGAAATAAATGAACTCAAGAACTGGAGGTTTGAGATCTTGATGACACCAAAGAGTGAAAGAAAAAGAAAAAAAATGGAGAGAGGGGTGGAGATGGAGAGGAAAAGGGAGTGAGAGAGAGAGAGAGAGAGAGAGAGAGAGAGAGGAAGACTATTAAAGGTAATATGTGGAAAGTGAAAATTTCCAGATTTCATGATTGTGGAGACAAGATAGATTAAACATTTTTGATATCTTGTATTTTTAATTAGTACACAGTATTTTGCATATTTATGGGATACATGTATTTGTTACATGCACAGAATGAATAATGCTCAAAACAGAGCATTAAGGGTATCCACCACCTTGAGAATTAATCATTTCTATGTGTTGGGAACATTTTTATATTTTTCAGTCAGAGTCTCACTCTGTCGCCCAGGCTGGAGTGCAGTGGCATGCTCATAGCCACCCCATCATCCACCTTCTGGGCTCAGGTGATCCTTCCACCTCAGCCTTTCAAGTAGCCAGAACTACAGGTGTGCACTACCACACCCAGCTAATTTTTTTTTATATATTGTAGAGACGAGGTCGCACCAAGGTGTCCAGATTGGTCTCAAACCCCTAGGCTCAGGCAATCCTCTCACCTCATCAAAAGTTCTGAGATTACTGACTAGAGCCACCGTGCCCGGCCCCTGTGTTGGTAACATTTTAAGTCCTGTCTTCTAGCTATTTTAAATTATATAATACATAGCTGTTTACTATAGTCACACTACTCTACTATTAAACATTAGAAATTATTCCTCTACCTACCTGTATGTTTGTACCCATTAACCAACCTCTCATCATTGTCCATTTTCATCAACACATCCTTCCTGGCCGCTGGTATCCATCATTTCACTCTCCACCTCCATGAGATCAACTTTCTGATTCCTGCATATGAGTGAAAAATACAATATCTGTCTTTCTTGTGTATTTCACATAAAATCATGACCTCCAGTTTGATCCATTATGTTGAAAAAGACATGGTTTCATTGTTTTTTATGCATGAATAGTATTGCATTGTGTAAATAAATATTACACTTCCTTTAGCCATTCATCCATTGATGGGCAATTGGGTTGATTCCATATCTTTGCTATTGTGAATAGTGCTACAATGAAAATAGGAGTGCAGATAACCCTCTGATAAACTGATTTATTTATTTATTTATGTTTCTTTCTTTCTTTAGATAAATACCAAGTAGTGGAATTGCTGGATACAATAGTATTTCTATTATTATTATTATTATTTTTGAGAAATCTCCATACTACTACCAATAGTGGCTGTACTAATTTACATTCCCACCTATAGTGTATCACAGTTTTCTTTTCTCAGCATCTTTAATAGCATTTTTTTTGTCTTTTTAGTAATAGAAATTCTTAGAGTGGTAAAATAATATTTCATTGTTTTTGTGATTTGCATTTTCCTGATGATTAGTGATGTTGAGCAATTTTTTCATACACCTGTTGACCATTTGTATGTGTTCTTTAGAGAAGTGTCTATTCATGTCCTTTGCCCTCTTTGTAATAAGACTGTCTTTTTACTGTTGTTTGAGTTCCTTGCATATTCTGTAAAATAGTCCCTTATCATATTAATAGATTGTGATTCTTTTCTCCCATTCAACAGAGTATTTTCACTTTGTTGATTGATTGATTTGTTCTGCAGAAGCTTTTTAGTTCAATATGGTCTCATTTCTCCATATTTGCTTTTATTGTCTGTACTTTTAAAGTCTTAGCCATAAATCTTTGCCTAGACAAATTCCTTAAAATATTTTCCCTGTGTTTTATTCTATTGTTATTGTATAGTTTTGGATTTAAAATTTAAACCTTTAATTCAAATTGAGTTGATTTTTGTATTTGGTGATATAGAGGTCAAATTTTACTCTTCTGCATATGAGTATTCAATTATCCAAGCACAGTTTATTGAATAGAGTGTCCATTCCCCAATGCATGTTCTTGGTGCCATTGTTGAAAATCAGTTGACTGTCATTATGTGGATTTAAGTCTGGTTTCTCTATTTTGTTATGTTGGTTTGTGTGTTTGCTTTCTTATACTACTAACATGCTGTGTTGGATACTATAGCCTTTTAACATATTTTAAAGTCAGATAGTGGGATGTCTCCAGATTTGTTCTTTTGTTCAGAATTGCTTTGGTTATTTGAGCTTATTTTTATTTCCATATAAATTTTAGAATTTTTTTATTTTATGAAAAATGTTGTTGGCATTTTTATAGCAATAGCATTGAATCTGCATATTTCATTGGGATATTTGGTCATTTTAATAATATTTTTTGATTCATGAGTATGGGATGTTTTTCTATTTGTTGTATTCTTCAGTTTTTTACATCAGTGTTATGTAATTTTTCTTTTAGAGATCTTTCACTTCTTTGGTTACATTTATTTCTGATTTGGGGGGCTATATTTATGTTGTTGTTTTTGTAACTGTTGTAAATGGAATTGCCTTCTTGATGTCTTTCTCAACTAGTTTGTTATTGGTATATAGAAATGCTATTAATTTTGTATGCTAATTTAATATTCTGTGGCTTCACCAAATTTGTTTTTCGTGTATATTAGGGTTTTTTTTTTGTAGTCTTTAAGATTTTCTAGATAAAAAAATATATTATTACCCAAGATTGACAATTTGATCTTCTCCTTTCCAATTTGGATACCTTTTATTTTTTCTCTTGTCTGATTGCATTAGCTAAGATTTTTAGTACTGTATTGAAAAGGAATGGTGAAAGTAGGCATTCTTTTCTTGTTCCAGTTCATAGAGGAAAGCCATTCAGCTTTTCCCCATTTCATATACTGTTTGCTGTGGGTTTATAGTACATGGGCTTTGTTGTGTTAAAATATATTTCTTCTATGCCTAGTTTGTTATGAGTCTTTATCATGAAGGGATGTTACATTTCACCAAATGTTTTTTCTGCATTTATTGTGACAATCATACGTTTTTTGTCTTTCATTCTGTTGATATGATGCTTCACATGCATTGATATGCATATGTTGAGCTATCCTTGCTTCCACAGGATAAATCCCACTTGATTATAATTTGTTGTTATACATTTTTTGATGTGCTATTGGATTTGATTGGCTAGTATTTATTTGCATCTATGTTTATCATGGATATTGGCCTGTAGTTTTCTTTTGTGTATGTGTACTTCTCTAGTTCTTGTAAAAGGGTAATGCTGGTCTCATAAAATGAATTAGGGTGAGCTCCCTTCTCTGTAAATTTTTGGAATTGTTTGATGAGAATTCATGTTAGTTCTTATTTGAAAGTTTGGTAGATTCAGCAGTGAAGCCATCAGGTCCTGAACATTTTTTGTTGTTGTTGAGTACTTTTTATTACTGCTTCAATCTCATTATTTGTTGTCTGTCTATCCGGGTTTTCTTTTTATTTATTTATTTATTTATTTATTTATTTTATTTTATTTTATTTTTTGAGTTGGAGTCTCACTCTGTCGCCCAGACTGGAGTGCGGTGGCCGCTCCCGGCCACTGCAGCCTCGTCCCGCAGGGCTCCAGCGATTCTTCCGCCTCAACCTTCCAAGTAGCTGGAACTACAGTCGCGCGCTTCCACGCCCGGCTAGTTTTTTTGGTTTATTATAGAGATGAGGTCTCGGCAAGTTGCCCAGGCGGGTCTCGAACCTGCAGGCTCAGGCAATCCACTCACCTCAGTCTCCCAAAGCGCGGGATTACAGGCTGAGCCACCGAGCCTGGCTCTATCCAGGTTTTCTCTCTCTCCTTTGTTCAATCTTGGAAGGTTGTTAGTGTCCAGGAATATATTAATTTCCCCTATATTTGCCCATTAGTATATAGTTGTTCATAATTGTCTCTAATAATCTTTTATATGTCGGTGGTATCGACTGTAATGTGTTCCTTTTCACTTCTGATATGGTGTGTTTGGTGCTTTCTTTTGTTCTGGTTAGTCTAGCTAGCAATCTCTGTGTCATTTAGTTCTGCCCTGATCTTTTCTATTTACTGTCTTCTACTTGGATTTGGTTTGCTCTTGCTTCTTGCTTTTCTAGTTCCTAGTGGTGTATTAATAGATTGTTTATTTGAAATTTTTCTAGCTAACTTTGTGTGTTTTTCCTGAATGAGGTGCTTACTGTTATAAAATTATGTTATCACTGCTTTTGCTGTATCCTGCAGGTTTTGTTATGCTGTGTTTTGCTTTTTAATTGTTTCAAGAAATATTTTTTTTCTTAATTTCTTTCTTTACCTATTGTCCACTCAAAAGCATGTTCTTTAATTTCTATGTATTTGTACAATTTTCCAAGCTCAACATAGCATTGATTTCAAGTTTTATTTTGTTGTTGAGACTTGTTTTGTGTTCTAACATATGATCTGTACTGGATAATTTTTCATGTGGTAATGAGAAGAATGTATATTTGACAACTGATAGATGAAAAATGTCCTTTAAATATCTGTTAGGACTTTTTGGTCTAATACGCAGTTTAAATCCTTTTTTAAAAAAATTCTTTCTAGATGATCCTTCTAATGCTGAGAAAGGGAGGCTAAAATCTGTAGCAATTATTACATTGGAGTCTCTCTTTTTTAATCTAATAATATTTGTTTTATTATCTGTAGGTGCTCTGGTATGATGAACGTATATGTTTAACACTGCTACACTGCTATAGTCTCTTAATGAATTGATTTCTTTATCATTATTAATGACTTTTTTGTTTCTTTTTACTGTTTTTGATAACTTGTAATCTTAGAAAAGGACCAAATAGCTTCTTTAATATTTTTCATTTTTTCTTATTATTTGAAAATGCTAGTCTGTGGTTAACACATTGTTGGCATATTTTGTTTTATTTGCATATAACTTATTTGTTAGTTAAGCTGTGGAAACTTTTTTTTTTTTAGCACAACAAAAGAGTTGTACTCTGACTTTTTCTCTAAGTCACTTAAGTGAATTATAAATAGCTAGTATTTTTGATGCATCCTGAGAGCTAATGATGCAGCTACTCAGTTTCACTGTCTCATTGAAATTTCAATCTCATAAAATAAAAAATAGGAAGCTTTTGGTTACTGGGAAGGTAGAAGAATTAAAACATATCTCCATCTTTTGACTGTTATAGTTGCATTATAATAATTAAGAGTTGAGAACTTACTGTGTATTTAGACAAATTTGGACAAGGAGCCAGAATTATCTTGGCTATTTCTTTGAGCTAAAAAAACTATATATGCATCCTTTATTCTGAATGAGACAGACAGATATTTTGTATTTTTCCACATGCACTATCGGGGAAATGGTTTTGGGTAATGATACTTCAGTATGACCAAAGTCAAATAAAGTTGTTTAAAGTACAAGGTGTAATTGATTTCTCTATTTTGTTGTACTAAGTATTAGAGATGGCATATATAAAACTTATGAAAGAAGTGAAGTTGTGCCTTGGTTTTGTTTATATTTTATGTTTTCCTTCCCTTGCTCTGTCTTTTATTCCAACAGCACTCTATGAGCATACTTTATAGAGAGTATAATCAGCATTAGTTTATTTCTATGGGTCTACCTTCATACGTCAAACTTTATGATAAGAAGTTCTCTGCTCTAATGATATTGGTGTCAATTTCTAACACAGTGCCTAAATTATAATTGACTTTCAATCTTAACTTGTTAAGCCAATGTGAAATATGTGCATGTGCTCACCAAATTTTGTGAAATAATGAGGTACATTATACAATTTCTTCCAGGTTTAGAGCAAGATTCCCCACTGTGGGGATACAAATAGCAGTTTTTAGTTGTTCCATACACAGATGATGACCCTCAAAGTTCTACCAATAAGAAAACTTTAAAACAAAAGTCTTGGACTGCCTGATTCTTTGTGAAATTAGGCAAAATAGGGTAATTATAATTTATTTATAAAATGTATTTAAGAATATACTTTCCACTATGTGTTCATTTCAGTATTTTTTTTTCCTTGTATCTTCACTCAAAGATCTTTCTGTACCACTGTTTCTACCTGTCCTTATATAAAAATTAACACCTAGCCTAATGGTGAGCACCACTATTAAAACTATTAAAATGAACCCAGCCATGAATCACTCTATTTTGAATATACCGTGACATAGTAGCAAACCATAAAATTTGCCATTTTAATCTTATTAAAATACATTGCAGTACCTATTTCTTAAAATTACACAGGTTGTTTGCTTCAAATATACATGTAACTCCCTCTGATTCTAAGTTTCAGTAACACCAAAATATAAAAACTTTCCTTCCCCAAAAAAAGAGTGTTTTGAAATAAGCTATCTTAGGACCTTCTCTTGAAATGATAAGGCTTTTGACCTAATTATTGTACTTCAACAACTTCTGTTTCTAAAGATGTTTTCACCAACATCTAGTATTACAATTAGACATTTTTCACCTAATTCCACACAATATTCATGATTAATTTATATTTCTATTGGCCATAAATACTTGCAATTTATTCTAGCATTAAACTCCTTAAGATTTGGCCATATAATTTATAAACAAAAAACAGTTTTATCTGCAATTAGCAATAGAAATATATTAAGAAAGTTCTAAAAATAAACTAGCTTTCATGTATGAATTCATTATTAAAACAAAATCAAATTTCTAATTATTTTATGGCAAGAACACAAAAATAATATTATATTTTGAGAGACAAATATGATTTACAACAAAGAACATCTCATAGATCATTAAGCTATATTTTAAATTAGAACTATATATATAGTTTGTATATATATACATATATGCATATATATACATAAATATACAAATTCAGTAGTACCTAACAGGATAACAAAATTGAAGTGCAATCTTTAAGAAACATATTTGAGAATAATCCACATATGGGTGTGGAATTTAGAAAATGGATTATATGATTATATGATTGTTATGTTTCTCTTTTTGTGTGAAGGAGGAGACATAAGAAACAGAAAATAGGCACTAGATGATCAAATTTAAAAAATGTTTAAATAGGACAAGAAAACGTTCTTGTCCATCCCCATTCCAAATCATTATGTTATTCTTCTAAAATAACTAAAATGCAGATTCTCAAAAATAACTAGATTATTCCACTTGACCCAATTTTTCAGATATTTAACGTGATAGTTTTAATTCACATTTATATAACTTTTTGAAAGTTTTGGTCTCCATTGGCTTTTTAGATTTAGAATTATCAAAGAACAATATGTTGAAAATTATAATAACCAATGTAGAAATTTTGTTCGCTGTTGTTTTGGTCTTTGGAGAATCCTAGGAAGATGTTACTGAAATTAGTAATAGCCAATTCTAAGAGCTGTACTTGAATCTTGACTGTCCCACTATTATCTTAGTGACCTCAGTTACATTACTTAACACCTCTATGTCCTAATTTTCTCATCTCTAACATCAACATATAAACACCATCTTTGTTATTATTTGGGAGGAGAAATCAGATAATGGAATAAAACATTTTAGCTCTGCCAAATAATGCACAATCAATAAATAGTGGTTATATTGTACAGACATTCACAAAATTTGGTATTATTTTAAGTAACAAGCAAACCTAGGTCAAAGGGCTAAAGAGACAGTCCATATAATATACTTCAACCTAGTGAAAACCATCTGTAACATGCCCATATGATAGCACAGTATCTAAATACAAAAATTTTAATGAGCTTGAAACAGAAAAAACAGCAAATTTAATTGAAATGTTCTTTGCTTTATCTTTTAATTTTTATTATTTAATTTTCACTAGATAGTTGTAAAACAATAGTATATAATGTCTCATATATCATTCACCCAGCTTACTCTACTGGTGGCATCTCATATAACTGTAATACAGTATCAATACCAAAAAATTGACCATTGGTATAACACTATTAAGTAGATTATAGACATTAATTAATGCTGGCCATTATTTTACATCATTCATCTGTGTATATCTGTGTTTACATGTATTGTACCTGTGTAGTTCTATGCAACTTTACATCATGTATACTTTTGTGTGACCAACTCTATAATCAAGATGCAGAAAAGCTATATTATCACAGTATTAGGAAGCATTCTCCAGAGGATATGAAACTACTATATATATGGGCACACACACACACACACACACACACACACACACACACAATCATGAACTGCATAACAATATTTTAGTCAAAAACAGACCACACATATGACAGTAGTCCCATAAGATTATGATACTATAATTTCATTGTATTTTTCCTGTGTTGAGATACACAAATATTTGCCATTGTGCTACAAATTGCTTACAGTATTCAGAACAATAACATGCTATAGAGGTTTGGAGCGAGCTCAGGAGCAATAGGCTTTACCATATAGCCTATATCCTATAGGTTTGTGTAAGTACATTACATGATATTTGCACAATAACAAAATTACCTAAAGACATGTTTCTCAGATTGTATTCTCACTGCTAATGCATGACTTTATCCCCAGAATACTGGAGAATACATATATATTTATACATAAAAAGTTATAATAAATTGGCTCACATGATTATAGAGGTGGGAAAAGTCCTAAGATCTCCAAAGCGAGTTGGTAAGTTGGAGACCCAAGAGAGCCAACAGTTTAGCTTCAGTCTGAGTCTGAAGGTCTGAGGATCAGAAAAGATGACAGTGTGGTTTTGTCTGACTGCCAGCAGGCTCAAGATCGAGAAACTGCTGATGTTTTAGTCCAAAGTCAGGAGGGAAAAAACGCTGGCTGATGTCCCAGTTGGAGGAAAATCAGGCATAGAAGAATGCTCTTACTCGGGAGAGGATCAGCCCATTTTTTTTTTTTTGTTTGTTTTGTTTTGTTTTGCTATTCAAGTCTTCAGCTAATTCAATGAGGCAATAAGTTCTGACTACAATAGGGAGGGCGGTCTACTTTAGTCGGTCTACAAATTTAAATGTCAATTTTACTCAAAACGCCCTCACTGAAACACCCAGAATAACCAAATGCCTGTGTCAACTTAGCACATAAAATTAACCACCGAAACCACAAAGAAACTTCCTTGTACTCCTATATTTGCATCCACTCACTTATCCGCACCCCATTTGTGTCCCTTGACAAGCATTAATCTGTTTTTCATTTCTATGACTTTGCCCTTTTTAAAAAGTGGGATCATACAGTGTAAAATTCCTTTTGAGACTTTTTAAAGAAGCATAATGCTCTTGAGATCCATTAATACTGCTGCATTAATAGTTCAATATTTTTATTGTTTAGTTGTATTCAACTGTATGTCATCCCATTGCACCATAGTTAGTTTAACAATTCACCTATGGAAGGATATTTTGGTTGTTTCCACTTTCAGATAATTATAAATGAAGCTACTATGAATATTTGTGTATAGAATTTTATGTGAACATAAATTTTCATTTTTCTGGGATAAATGCCCAAAAGTGTGATTGCTGAGTCATATAGAAAATGCATATTTCATTTGAAAAGAAACTGCCAGTCATTTTCCAGAGTGGCTGTACCATTTTACATCTCCACCAACAATATATATGAAACCCACTCTCACCACCATTTGGTATTATGACTGTGTCTTAGTCCAAGTTGCTATAAAAGAACACCTGAAGCTTGGAAATTTATAAAGAAAGGAGTCTTATTTGGCTTACAGTTTTTCAAGCTGTAGAAGAATGGCACCATCATCTGCTTAAGATGAGGAACTCAGGAAACTTTCAGTTGTGTTGGAAGAGAAAGGAGAGTTGGTATGTCACATGGCAAGAGTGGGAGCAAAAGAACAAGGAGGGAGATGACAGACTTTTTTTTAAGAACTCTTTTTAATAACTGTGTCTCATTGGAATTAATAGTGTTTCCATGAGAATAGTACCAAACCATTCATTAAGGATTCATCTTATGACCCAAACACCTTCCACTGGGTCCCACCGCTAACATGGGGGATGGAATTTCAACATGAGATTTTTAACGGGACAAATATCCATACTATATTATTCTGATCCTGGCCCTCCAAATTCTGTCTTTCTCACTTTACAAAATGCAATCACCTCTCCCAAATAATCCTCAAAAGTCTTAACTGGTTCCAACATCAACTTAAAAGTCTGAAGTTTCACATGAGACTCAAGGCAAATTTCTTAAATTCAGGACACACTTTGAAACTTTTAGTCTTTATATGTTTCTGAAGTCAGGAGTTTGAATCCCTAAGCTAATTCTTCTCTTTCATCATCTGTCTAGCAATGTTAGGGACAGCTAATTAACTTTATTATATTCCTTGGTTTTCTGCATATGCTCAAAGTATCATGTATAGATCACTAGACTCCTTGCCTTTAAGAGATGGTATATCAGCAGTATCAAGTGCATTTATTTTATGTGATTATAAACAGCTCAATCCAAGGATTATCAGTGCTTACTGTACTATTAGAAATATAATCCTTAGCATTTTCAGATCTAGTCAGATTAGATAACCAATTCCAGAAACTCCAAAATCAATTTTTTAAAATTCTTTTTCTCCATAACCGTTCTTGGTCTTGAAATTCTATATTGATTAGGGTTCTCGAGAAGGGAGAGAACAATTCAATCTATCTATAATCTATCTTTATCTATGTATTAATGTATCTGTCTATCAAGTCTATATCTATCTATCTGTCTACTGGGAAGTTTATTAGGAAAAAATGGTTAACATGATTAGCAAGGCAAAGTTCCACAGCAGGTCTTCTGCAAGCTAGGGAATAAGAAAACTGGTAGCACCGCTTAATCCAAGTTCAAAACTCTCAAAACCAGGGAAGCCAAAGAACCGGGGAAGCCGGAGATGCAGCTGCCAGTCCAAGGCCAGAGGACAGAGATCCCATATAAGGCCACTGCTGCAAATCCCAGAGTTCAAATTTCAAGAACCTGAAGTTTGAAGACCAAGGGCAGGGGGAGAAAAAAATATTTCCCACTTTGAAAGGGAGAGAGAGTGAGGGAGCTCAACAAGCTGAATATTTTTCTGCAGACTGCTTTGTTCTAGCTACGCCAGGAACCAATTTGATAGTGCCTGCCTGCCCACATTGAGTACTGGTCTTGCTCTCTCAATCTACTGACTTACATGTCAGTCTCCTCTAAAAACACCCTCACAGCCACACCCAGAAACCTAGAAGCAATGCTTCACCAGCCATCTAAGATTTCTCAGTCCAGTCAAATTGATACTTAATATTAACCATTATACATTGTTCTAAGAAAAATGAGTGTTTAGTGATAAATCATTGTGGCTTTAATTTGCACTCATCCAGTAGCTGATAATACTGAACATCTTTGTGTGTGCTTACTTGCTATTCATTTATCTTTTATGGTGAACCGTCTATTATTTTGTGTATTTTATAACTAAATATTTTAAATTACAGAATTATGAGAGTTTTTTTATTGTTCATGTATAAACCTTTGCTGGATGTGATTTGCAAATATTTTATTGCAGTATATCACTTGTATTTTTGCCATTTGATAGAATCTTTCACAATACAAAAGTTTTTAATTTTGATGAAGGAAGCAATTCATACTTTTTAAAAAAATGGATCATACTTTTGGTATTGTGTCTCAGAACTCTTCACCCATCCTTTGTCCCATACTTTTTTAATTTTTTCCCGAATCTTTACATTTTAAGCAATTGCCAGTCACAATAAATGTTTTTCTGGCATGATACAAAATGACTTGTAGTAAATATTTGATGTATTCAGATTTAGTTATTAATTGAAATGTACAAAGTATATCTTGAAAGATAATATAATTTAACATGAAAGTCACATTAGCTCACTAAATATTGTTATTTTCCAGAACAAAGAAGTTGAGTGAAATATTTTCAAACAGAAACATATAAATAGAAATAATATTACCTGTGAAGGATAACCAAAAAAATTGGACAAAATGTCTTATGCTTACTATTATTAAATATTGAATTAATTAGTTAATTGTTTTGACTTATCTTTATAACACACGCACATATTTATAATTCTATAATAATCATATAAATTAAATTAGCCAATAGTAAGTGTCACATTTTTAAAAAAAGTACAGAAAACAGAATTATAATAGCATGTAGGTCAAGTGTTATCACTGATATTAATAACAAAAGTTCATTCTGTATATTCTGGAATTGTAAGTTGAAATAAAAGTATTATGAATTATGAAATGTTTAGTGTTTATTAGTAAGAAGTAGACGAGCTAGTTAGAATAAAGTTTTCATCACCTGTAAATTCTCAAAAGGCTCAATTACATAGATTTACCAGCAATGCCATCAGATGAGAAAGGAATAATGTTTCCAAATGTAATGTTACTAATAAGCATACAAGATATTTATATAGACATAGTGAATTTTTAAGATAAATTCTGAAAAGAAATAAAAACTTTTTAGTTTTATAAATTTCTGATGGTGTAATTTCAAATACCACAAGATGTGGAGTCCAAATAAATTACTGATAACACCGAGTATGATGGAGTAAGCATATTGTACCTTGTCTTTCTTTCTAAAGGAAGATGAAAATATGGACAGAATGCACAGAGCAGTAATTTTAATATACAGAAAGTGAATGATATATCAAGTAAGAAGACCAGAATTTGAAATACCATTTTTTCTCTCTCTCTGGTCTCCCTTAACCTGATGTCAATGCAACCTAACAACAGGAAGTAAGCAATGGAACAATCAGAGTGATGTAGGAGAACCTCTCTAATTCTAGTTTGAGGAGAAGGAAAGAAAATGCCTAATACTGAGAAAGAGTGCAGAAATCCCCCTTTATATTTTTGTCCCTTCTCTCTGCTCTCATTCAGAGCTCACAGACAATCTTGTGATGTAAGAAGTACTGGCTACAACAGACCCCTGCATGAGACACAACTCTAGGAAGACCCCTCATCCTCTCTGATTTTAAGAAGCCATGGTACAAAGCAATGGTACCCAAGAATGGGGTAAGTAGAGCCTGAAATGTCTTGCCAGAAGACTCTAGGGAACTGGAAGATTCTATGGAAATTCGAGAGAGGGAAAAGCTCAGGAAAGGTATTCCATAAAATTGTTTCTGAACTCTTGAGTTCATTCAAAATATTTGTTTGTATAAGCCTACTAGAAATAACACAGACTGAAACTGTGTTACAGACTGAGAACTGGACTAATAGTATGTATCGCCCATCAAGAAGTAAATTAATAGACTAATTCTGAAAATCCACTATGTGGATAGCACACACACAGGAGAAATCCAAATAACACCTCAAATTGTTTGATATCCGAACTGACATTTACAACCCAGAGAGAGTTATTTGGAAATTTTGACTGAATCTAAGGTCTAGTGCCTCCTAAAACAAAACTATCACATTCTCCATAAGAATTAAATAAGATCCAGTATCTCATAACATTATATTCAAAATGTGCAGATACAATTGTACAGAACCAGGGAAATATCAATTAACATGGGAAAAGATAATCAACAAATGCAAATGCTGAGATAGCACAGATGTTGGGATTATCTGACACAAATTTTAAAGCAGCTATTATGAAAATTTTCCAACAGGAAATCATGAACACTCTTAAAACAAATGGAAATATAAAAAGTCTCAGCAAAGAAATATCTAAGACAAAAAGAACCAACAGAAATTTTAACATTAAAAATACAATAACTGAAACTTATAAACTCACTGGATGGTCTTAGTAGTAGAATGAAGATGGCAGAGGAGCAACTGAGGAAATATTAAGATGGCTATTTAAAAAATTACCTAATGAACAGCACAGATTTTTTGAAAATTAATAAGAGTTTAACAACCTCAGAGACTTGTGCAAAAATAACAATAATAAACAAAATCTATCTAACATTTGTGACACTGAAGTCTTAAAAAGAGAGAATGTCATGCTAAGACAATTTTTTTACATTTAAAGAATATTATATAAATATTTAAAAATATTGAGAAAAGAATGGTTGAAAACTTCATATATTTCCTATATACGTATATATACACATATATATACACATATATATACACATATATACACACATATATACATATATATGTGTATATATCCATACATACACACATATACACACACTAAAAACACAGAATTATTTTTTAGAGGGTGAGCCCCTTGTAGCAGCAAAATTCTCTTGCTAGGTAAGTGTCCTAGGAACCCACTAGCAACAGTGTATCAGCTAGTGTTTTTGTGAAACACTGCATTCCGCTTCAGTGTTTTTTTGTTGTTACTGAGATTTTTGAAAATCCATTTACACATTTCATGATGAATGATTTACAAGAACAACATGACCACACCGTGGTGAGTGTTCAGTAGTTTTTGACCAAAAATGACTCCATGCCCCACCATTCCTATTCAACGGATCTTTCCCCAAGAAACTTCTTTTTGTTGTTTCTCCAGATGAAAAAAAGTCTACCTAGAAGGAAACCATTTTGCCTATGTGGAAGAAATTAAACAAAAAATGGCAGAAGAATTGAAAGGTGTCAAAATCGACACATTCAAAAACTGTTTTGAGACGTGGAAAAAGCATCTTGATACGTGTATTGCATCAAACAGATAATACCTTGAAGGTGACTTAGGTTTAAGCATGTAAGAATAAATGCACAATTTTTAAAATAAATGCTAGCTTTGGAGGATCCTACCATACACACACACACGTGTGTGTACGTGTGCTATGTGTGTATATATGTGTATATACATATATACAGACATACAAAGAAATCCATGTCCAATCAAATCAAGTAAAACAACTAAAATTTAAAAACAAAAATATTCAGATCATTGAGGCAAACAATGCATCATTTATAGAAATTAGCAATTTAAATCACTCCATATTTGTCACAAAAAAGTCATACATGCCAGAAGAAAATTGCATGTCATTTCTTAAGTGCTGTAAGAAAAGAAGTGTTATCCCAGAGCATTGCATACAGTAAAAATATCCTTTATTAATGAAGGCGAAATCAAAGAAGAGAAAATTAAGAGAATTCATAGCCCTTAGAACTATTCTAAAAGATTTGTTAAAAGAATTTCTTCAGATAGAAGGAAAGTAAGAGCATAAGAGAACTTGGGAAATCAGGAACGAAAGAATAATAGAATGCTAGATATCTGAGTAAATTTCATGGGCTATTATTTTGATTTGCTTTAAATAAGTTATATTGTTAAAAAAAACTATAATATTGTCTTATAGGTAGTCTTAACCTATAGAGGTAACAATTCAAAAAATTGCAAAATTAAAGAAGGAGAATAAAGGGATTTATAAAGTTATATGTTTCCTATATTTGATTGTGTAAGCTATTTATCTAAGTATACAGTCATTTTTTAGTATTTACAGGAAATTACTTCCAGGACTTCCTACCAATACTAAAATTTGTGGATGCTGAAGTCCCTAATATAAAATGTTATAATGTTTGCATATAATCCATGCACATCATCTCTAGATTACTTATAATACCTTGTACAATATAAATGCTGCATAATGACTGTATTGTACTGTTTCAAATTTGTGTTATTTATTATTATTGTATCACTATATTTATTGTTGCCATTGTTTTATAATATTTTTGATCCATGGTTGGTTGAATCTGTGGATGCAGAATCTGCAGATAAAGACAGCCCAATGTATGTAAAAAGTTGATTATATAGTTTGCAATCCCTAGAGCATCGACTGGTGGAAACTCTACAAATTTATATAGAAAATAATGCAATAGATAAACTAAAATGAAATAGCAGTCCAAAGGAAGGCAAGAAAAGAATCTATAGCATGACTAAGAAAAAAATGGGTGAAGACACAAGTTGCCAATATCAGAAATGAAAGAAGGGTATTATTCTAAATACCATAAACATTGAAAACTCTTATGCATAAATTTAGCAATTTAGATTAGATGTGCTGATTTCTCAAAAACCACCATCTACCAAAATTTCCCAAGACAGAAGACCTAACATGAGAATATTGTAAATATAAGTAAAATTAAACTCATATTTTAAAGCCTTCCGTACAAAAAAAATTCTCTAAGCATAGATGGTTTTAACATAGAATTCAGTCATCCATTTAAAGGAGAAATAACACTAGTTGTACATAATCACTTATAAAAAACAAGAAAGAAGAAAACCCTAGTAAACCATTTTTAGGCCTGCATTACATTAATAACAGCAAGAAAGCAAAGAGTGACAGCACAATTTTTAAAATAAATTCCAGTTTTGGGGTGGTCATGCTATGTGTGTGTGTGTGTGTGTGTGTGTGTGTGTGTGTGTGTATGTGTGTTATGTGTGTGTGTGTGTGTGTGTGTATATATGTGTGTATATATACATATATACACACATACAAAGAAATCCATGTGAGAGAGAAGAACTATAGGCCAATATTCCTCATGAGCTTAGACACAAAAATCTTCAGCAAAATATTAACAGATTGAGTAAAGCAAGAAGTTTTCTTCCAGAAATACAAGAATGGTTCAATATTTGAAAATAAGTCTACATTATTCAACATATAACATAGGAGAAAATCTTTATGATGTGAGATTGGGCAAATAATTCTTAAATAACATCAAAATAATAATCCATTAAAAAGCTATATTGTTAAATTTTACTTTTATGAGAACAAAATGAGCCATTTTAATTAACCTGTCTCCCAATATGGTTGAGAAATGCTTTGTAAGTAGCATGTAGAAAGTATATGTGAGGAAATAAGTAATAATAATGAATTTAAAGATCTTATAACAATTTAATATTAAATAATTTTTTCATAAATTTGCAATTAAATTTAAAAATTCAAATATTGTTTATAAAATGCTGATATAGTTACTGCTTTTAATCATATTTTTCCAAGATAATTAGGCTAGGAAATCCAATTAAATTTGATAGCTAACTGTAAAAGTATCAATATGTGAAATTAATTAAATGATTTAAATGAATAGATGGTATAACATATTTACTTCCTATGTTAAATAATATCTACAATTAAATAGTTAGAGATGGAGACAAAGGATATGAAATGCATATAACGCATCTTTTTTTTTTTTTTTGAGTTGGAGTCTCACTCCGTCGCCCAGACTGGAGTGCAGTGGCCGCTCCCGACCATCGCAGCCTCGACCTACTGGACCCCGGCGATCCTTCCGCCTCAGCCTTCCAAGTAGCTGGAACTACAGGCACGCGCTACCATGCCCAGCTAATTTTTGATTTATTGTAGAGATGAGGTTTCACCAAGTTGCCCAGGTGGGTCTCGAACCCGCGGGCTCAGGCAATCCACTCACCTCAGCCTCCCAAAGCGCGGGATTACAGGCCGAGTCACCGAGCCCGGCTAATGCATCATTTTTATTTGTAGATTTAAGTATAGGCATTGCACTGCATAATCTTTTTTTTTAAATTGAAAAATATAGTTTATTTAAAAAGTAAATTAGAGACACAACTGTGTCATCCTATCAGCTTTGTCTTGCTCTCTGGGACCCATGTGTGTCGATGGATCAAAGACCTAAAACCTCAAACTATAAAAATCTTAGAAAGCA
>CAUYQG010003313.1:0-10860 GCA_963574415.1 Tarsius wallacei
TAAGGCTTATGCATATATAACATTTAATGACTAACTTAAATCCTAATACCTTTCTTATTCTAAGCTAATTAGCACAAATCCTAGCTACTATGCTAAAGTTTTCACTGCATGATTACTATGGCAACGCTTAACAGATACAACTCAAACCTGTTCTAAAGAATGTGGTTCAGCCCAGAAATAACACTGGGTTTTCTAAATTAACACAACATCATAAAACAATATCCTAAGTAATCATTAACCTAAAATTACTAAGCTTAAACAATCCTTAATATTAAAACTACCTATTCTGTAATTCTTCTTAAGTATATTGTGTAAATTTAACTTGATTCTATAAGGCCAAAAAACCTTACACTAATTATAGCTAAAACTGGCTTTTAGAGGAATGCAGCCAGTCCAGATTACGGGTTGGGTCCTTAAGAATGCAGCCCCAGCCCAAAGTAGATAGTGGGCCACTTCTCAGAACAACTGATTACAGTCTCTTAACAAAATGGCTACTCTGAAATCTTATAGTCTATATATCTATACTTAACTCAAACCTATGAATCTAATACAAAAAGGCTTGTAATATGTGAGGCTCTCGAAAGTGACCTGAGTTGGAATTATACTTAAGTAATAGCCAAAACTGCAGTCTGTGAGAAACAGAAACAGTGAGCTTTCACAGTTAACCATGCCTGCTGTAGTTTCAGAGCCTCATGCTTAGATCATCAGTTATTTCTGGCTAAATATGCTAAATATTAGAGGGGGAGCTAACGGCGTCAACAGCTCCCGAACATGTCCTAGCAGTCTCGGGGTCTTTGGCTTTCCTGATTTCTAAGGTTCAGTAAGCCTCCGTGGCCGGGTGCCAACACTTGGTAGCAAAAAAAGTGGAAACACCCAAATGTTTATCAGCTAAGCAAAACATGGTATACCTGTGCAATAGAATATTATTTGGCCATAAAAAGGAATGAAGTACTGATACATGCCATAGCATGGATGAGCCTTGAAAACATGCAAACTGGAAGAAGCAAGACACAAAAGGCCACGTGTTGTATAAATTCATTTATATGAAATGCCAAAACAGGTATTTCATAGCGATATAAGCAGGAGCATGGGATGGGGGGCAGATGGGATTTGGCTGCTAATGAGTATAGGGTTTTCTTTTGAGTGATAAAAGTGTTCTAAAATTAGAGGCAATGGTTGCATACTTCTGGTAAATATACTAAAAACCAAGTGAATTGCATATTTCCAAGATTGAATTATAAATCCCAAAAAAGCTGTTATGAAAAAAAAATGTAAAGTCTTTTAGAAAGAAAAAGCATTTAATATCAAAAGATATCCTTGGTAGTAGAGTAATGTGGTAGTTCACAGCAGCTGCTTTGTAAGGATACAACTTTGATGCAACTTTCATAAGCATCCTGAAGGCACTTTGAGAATAACAATTGTATAAATAAATATATAATTTATTTGGACTATTGTGTAATGAAAATTCTACTTGTGATTGGATTGTGTTTAAATCTGTGATTTCCAAAATAGGGGGGGAAAACATGACATTAGGCTGTCAGTGGTTCAAGAGCAATATTAACAAAAACATGATTCTTTAATTAATTGCTGTCCTAAACAGTGGATAAGAGCCAATTTTCTCTGTCATGATGTTTATGGAATTTAAACTATATTCTAGCCTCCTTTCTCACAGTGAAAATGGTCACATGTAAAGTGGTCATATATTTCTCACCTATGTGCTTAATTCTAAAAGCAAATATTTTTTAGCTGACCTTTTGAAGGGAGGTGGGTTTTCTTGAAGATTTTGCAAGGACACTTGGGCACTGACTCTGCTTTGCCCCTGGCTGAAGATGGCTTTACTGATGCTAAGTTTGTTTCTAAAGCTAGAAGATCCAAGTGTTATAACATTCATTGTAATGAAAGTAGATTGTGGGCATAATTTTTCCAGAATGTTGGTGTGAAGCTGAGATAAATGACTAGTGACTTCATTGCAACTAATTTGTGCAGAGTTCAGTGTCACCAACACACTTAATGGAGGGGGAAACGGCACAACAACATGCTGCACCCAGCCCTGCTCTTTAAGACCACCTCATTCCCATTAAGTTCTCTTTGTTGGCCCAGAGTCTATAATGGTGTAGCAGGGAATGAGGGACCACTTCCTGCTAATCTGCAAACCTAGCCTACAAAGCTGTGCAGAGATAACATATATTGAAAGTAAAATGATAAAGAATAATTATTGCTGAGATTATTGGCCACACTAATACAGCATACATAATAAACCTTATTATCATAAGCAACAGCAGTTATACTCTTCTGTGCTCAAGATCCTGTCTCAGGTACTGGCAATTCAAAGAATAACAGTTCCTGTTTTCAATATGCTTACTATCTATTTGGGAAGATAGGATATTTATTCATGAAGACACAGCGATTCCTGAATACTATGAAAGATGCAAGAAAGAAAAAGGCTTGGTATCTATGGTCAAAGACTACAAAGGCAATGAGGCAAGCATTCAGATGACATAAGGGATAGAATGGGACCAGGCAGAGAAGGGGATGCTAGAGTATAATTTGAATACTTCTTCTTGTTGTATATTGAAGTACATGCAGTCTCAGTCTTGAGAAAAGCTTTGTGTGATTGAGTTGCAAGAAGAAGTAGCAGATTTTTTAATGGAACAAAATTTTGATTTGAAAGAATGACTGGTAGACATACTATGGTTACTCAAACTTCAGTATTTGACAGACTTTTTTAAAAAATGAACTAATTTAAGCCTTTTTTCCCCAACGAAAACAACAGTATTTGTTATAACGCTAAAAATTTGAGCTTTTACAGAAACATTAGAACTTTGGAAGCCTTGTTTCTATCATCATGAGCTTGATAGCTTGTCAAAATTCTGAAAACTGCTCTGGTGATATTAGAGGTAATATGATATAATAAAATGTCTCAGTATTTGGAAGAACTGCAAAACTCAGTAACCACTATTTTTTGTATGACCATTCAAAGTGTAAGATAGACCAATGGAGCTTAATGTAACAGAGTTTATAAAGTCCAATGATATGGTTTCATATTTCATATTTCAAGGACCTTTTAGAAGCTGTCATTTGTCTATTTTGATGATATACTAAGAGGAATATCCACCATTATTGGAAAAGCCTACTAAAATACTTCTTCCTTTTCAACTGCATATCTGTGTAAGGCCTGATTTTCCTCAGGTACTGCAAACAAAACAACATATGAAAGCAGATATAAAAGTTCAGCTGTCTTCTGTTAAGTCAGACATTACAAATATTTGCAAAAAATGTAAAACAATGCTACTCATCTTTTATTATAAAATATAATTTTAAAATAAAATATAGTTTTTATGTTTATGTTTAATGGATTTGTTATTTTTACATGAACTAATACATATTTTTAAATTTCTTAATTATAATTTCCAATCTATAGAGATAGCCCTCACAAACAAAAGCTCTCTGATGTTCTTGGTAATTTTTAAATTTTAAATTTTAAATTTTAAAAGAGTGAAAAAAGTACTGAGGCTCAAAATTTTGAGAACCACTCAAGTAGGTCACTGTACCATTTAGTGAGAGTAGTTATGCTGTGATGACCCCCCAAATCTCGGAGCCTTAACACGAGAAAAGTTTTATTTCACCCAGATTTTCTGTGTTGGGTCACTCTCCAGAGCACTGTCTTCCATGTGACAACTCAACATTCCAGCATTTTAAAGGTGCCACCTTCTTGTATTTGCACCAGCTGGAGCAGGATACCTTCTTAATCAAGGGGAATAAAGAAAATAGAGGTTGATACCCTGGTAATTAAAGACTTTAGGCTGAAATGACACTCATAGCTACTGCTTGCAGGTCATTGGCCAGAAGTAGTCACATGGCCTTATTTGCTGAAAAGTGTTTGGGAAGTACAGTGTTATGGGTGCCCAGAAAAGATGAGAGCCAGAAAGAGTGAACACTAGTAATGTCTACCACAACTGCTAAAGAAGTGAGTGATATATAAGGGAAAGAGAGTTGAGGACCAGATCTTGAGTATTACCTTTTAAGGCATAGGAAGATAAAGAAGATTCATTAAAGGAATTAGAGGGAGAAGAGGAATTTCAGAAACTTGCTATGTTATAAAAACTGTAAAAGTAGTGTATTAAGAAGGAGAAAGTAGGAGTTTCCAGGCAGGATGGTAACAGAACAGGTTGGACTGGGAGAGACTCCACAAAAGCAAGTGTTCATAAAGACTCTCTGTGAGTGGGTGTGTGCTGGTGGGTGAGTGAAAGTGAATCTGAGGGGAACCTTGAGTTCATGCACCTGGGGCTGTCCTCCAAAAGTGACTGCAACCCACCACTGCCCTGAGATTGGAAACCTGGGTGTGCAGGATCATCTGCCATTCTCAGGGCTCTCTAAAGAGAAGGCAGCAGAGAACAGCTGTCCCTTACCACCTGGCACCTGGCCCTCATCATCACCTGTATCAGCAGGTCAGGCACAGGTAGAAGGAACTGTGGAGAAGGCAGGTCATGGAAATCTAGAATAAAGCTCCAACACTGATGACAAGATGCTAATGGGTGCCATCTTCTCAGTCCTGGGACTGGGCGGAGACCAGCATTGCCTCACCCAGCTCCACCCAGCCTCCATCTTGGGACCCAGAGGCGATCCTCTCATTGTACTCAGAGAGACAGATGCCCCTCCCCCATGCTGGAATAGGCACAGACACATCAGATTTGAATGGGAGACTTGGCAGCAGCAAGTAGGGTGAGTCCAGATCTAATCCATCCTCCTCCCACAGTAGTCCATCCATGGGGCATCTGACCCACACTGAGAGCAACCATATTACCTGCACTGACAGCAGAGGAGAGGGACTGGAGACCAGAACCACTCCCTAAGGCAGAGGCAGCAGCAGCAAACAAGTTACAGAAATGGCTGCAGAGTGAGGTATTTTTTGTCTTCTTCTTTGCTTTTGTTTTAGATTTTGATTTTTTTCTTCTCTCTCTCTCACTCTTTGGTCCATGTTTTTGTACTTGTTTCTGTTATTTTAATTTTTAAAAATTTTCTGTTTGTGTATGGGTATTTTGAGGGAGAGTAAAACAATGGAGGTGGTCTTTGTATGATTGTATATTTTTGTTCTTTCTGTCTTTGTTTCTCTGTTTATTTGTTATTTGGTACACCTGTCTGTTTCCCCCCTCCACCTTCTTTTCATCTTCCTCCTTCCTTTTTCCATTGTTTTCCCTTTTCTTATCTCATTTTGCTTTCAGGAGGCAAACAAACACACCCACTGCAAGGACAGATTGCAAGGCAGTGAGAAGTGGGTCCCAGGGGGCCCACACACCTGTCAGCAGATACTGGGATCTGCAGATAGCTTCTGAATCACAGTTTCCCCTTTAAATCTCAAAACTGCAAAAAGCACAGGCCCCCACCCACAGTTCAGCTTCAGAATTGAACAAAACCAGAGGATCTACATAAGGAAGAATAGGAGATTGAGCAAACAGAAATAAAAGCTAACCCCTCATCACTGAACAGCAGAATTAAAGAAGAGGGTTAAAAAAGGGGGCAGGGGTAGGAAAACCTACACAAATGGAGAAAAACCAAAGGAGGATATGAATCTCACACAGACCCCTGGAAGGTCAGCCACTGAGAATACAGACTTTGGAACTCAAACAAAGAAAAGCACCCAGAATGACTGGTCTTAAACCACAAACCCAGATATCAAGATATTAATAAAGATAATAAATAGAAATGAGAAGAGACAAAAGAATGAAGAAATTGATAATTGAGATAACAGCAAAAATGAATGCAGTGAATTAAATAAATAAATAACTGATAATCATGGAAAGCAGAATTAACCAAGCAGAAGAAAGAATCTCAGACCTTGAGGACCAAAATATGGAATTAACCCAAATTGTTAAAAACATAGAAAAGAAATTTAAAAAGAAACAACAAAGCCTCCAAGAGATGAGCAATTATATCAAGAGGCCAAACCTAAGATTAATTGGAATTCCTGAGGCAGATAGAGAAACAGAGACCACCCTGGAACAAACATTCCATGAAATTATCCAAGAAAACTTCCTTCATCTCATCAGTCACACAACTATTCAAACACAAGAGATTCAGAGAACCCCTGCAAGTCAACAAATGAGGAGACCAACTCTTAGGCACATAGTAATTCATCTACACAAAGTAGGTATAAAAGAAAAAATCCTAAAGGCAGCAACAGAGAAAGGTCAGACTACCTACTGGGGAAGACCAATGAACATAGCAGCAGACTTAACTACAGAAACACTTCAGGCTAGGAGATCTTAGAGCCCAGTCTTCAAAGTTCTCAAAGATGAACAGTTTCAACAAGAATTATCTACCCTGCTAAGCTAAGTTTCATCATTGATGGAGAATTAAAATCTTTCCCAGACATTCAATCCCTAATAGTTTACATTGCCTCCAGATCAGCTCTACAAAAAACACTTAAGAAAGTATTAAACACAGAAGAAAGGAAAAAAAGAACAACACCCTTCACAAGAGAGCAGGAAAAAGATTGAAAACACACATGAATCAACCCAAAAATCAAAAGAAAGAACAAATCAACAGCAGCAACAACAAACTCTATAAACCTCACTACAGGGATAAATTCTCACATCTCAACAGTTAGCCTGAATGTAAATGGACTAAATGCACCACTGAAAAGACATAGAATGGCAAATTGCAACAATATATATTGCCTCCAAAAGACTCATCTCACCAGAAAGGACAGTCACCAACTCAAAGTAAGAGGATGGGAAGCACAATTTCAGGCAAACAGGACACAAAAGAGAGCAGGAGTTGTAATCTTAATATCACACAATATACCCTTTAAGCTATCAAAAATTTAAAAAGATACAGAAGGTCACTACATAATGATAAAAGGTTCAATCCATCAACAAGAAATTTCCATCTTAAACATATATGCACACAACATAGGAGCACCAACTTTCATAAAGCAGCTTCTAGGTAAACTAAAAAAAGATATGGACTCTAACACTATCATAGCTGGGGACTTAAATATACCACTAACAACCCCAGATGGGTCATTAAGACAAAAAGTCAACAAGGATATCCCAAACCTCAACGTGATGCTTGACCAAATGGACTTAATTGATATCTATAGAACACTCCACTCAACAACCATGGAATTATACTCTTGACCACATGGAATGTACTCCGAGATTGACCACATTCTTTTGCCATAAATCAAGCATAAACAAATTTCATAAGTTTGAAGTTCTGCCATGCACTTTCTCAGACCACAGTGGAATAAAAACAAAGACATGGGGACCAAACAGCATGATGCTAAACAACTCCTAAGTCAACATGGAAATAAAAACAGAGATTAATGAAAACGAAGAAACATCTTACCAAAATCTCTGGGATGCCATGAAAATAGTCCTAAGAGGGGAATTCATATCTCTATGAACATACATGAAAAAAATGGAAGGATCACAAATTAACAGCCTAACAAATCACCTAAGGACACTGGAAAACCAAGACCACCAAAACCCTAACTTCAGCAGAAGAATCCAGATTACCAAAATAAAAGCCCAAATTCAGGACACAGAAGACAAAAATATAATACAAAAACTGGTTCTTTGAAAGGATAAACAAGATTGATGGACCCCCTAGTTAGACGGATCAAGAAAAAGAGAGAATAAGCCAAAATAAACACAATCAAAAATACAAAAGATGAAGCCACAACTGACCCCAATGAAATACAAAAAATTATCAGAGATTACTATGTACACCTGTAGGAAAACAAACTCAAAAACCTAAATGAAATGGAAGACTTTCTTAAATCACACTACCTCCTCAGGTTGAAACAAGAAGATATTGAGACCCTAAATAGACCAATAACAACCCAGGAAATAGACTATTTAATAAGAAAACTACCTACAAAAAAAAGCCCTGGACCAGATGGCTTTCCAACAAAATTCTACAAAACATACAAGGAGGAGCTGATACTAACCCTACTGGAAGTAGTCCAGGCAATTGAGAAAGATGGAACTCTTCCCCAAATCATTTTATGAAGCTAACATCACATTGATACCCAAACCAGGTAAAGATCCAACAAAGAAAGAGAACTACAGGCTAATATCATTGATGAACACAGATACTAAAATTCTCAACAAGATTCTAGCAAAACGGATCCAACAACACATCTCAAACATCATTCACTATGACCAAGTAGGCTTCACCCCGGGGATGCAGGGCTGGTTCAATATCTGCAAGACCAAAAGTGTAATTAAATGTACCAACAGATATAAAGACAAAAACCACATGATTATATCATTTGACATGAAAAAAGCTTTTGATAAAAACACTCAAACATCTAGGCATATATGGAACATACGTCAAAATAGTAAGAGCCATCTACAAGAAACCCACAGTCAACATACTGCTAAAGAGACACAAATTGGAACCATTTCCCCTGAAAACCAAAACAAGACAAGGCTGCCCACTCTCTCCCCTCCTGTTCAACATAGTATTGGATGTCCTAGTTAGAGAAATTAGACAATAGAAGGAAATCAGGGCTATACAAATAGGAAAAGAGTAAGTTATCTCTCTTTGCAGAAAACATAATTCTATACCTCGAAACCCCAGGAGAATCTGTCAAAAAGCTCCTTGCACTGATAAAGGACTTTGGCAAAGTTTCAGAGTATAAAATAATTGTGCAAAAGTCAGTTGCATTCCTATACACCAACAATAAACAAACAGAAACCCAAATAAAAAGTACAATGCCATTCACAATAGTCACAAAAAAAAAAAAAAAAGAAAGAAAAGAAATACTTTGGTATCTTCCTAACCAGAGATGTAAAAGACCTTTACAATGAAAACTACAAAACACTGCTCAAAGAAATCAAAGATGACACAAACAAGTGGAAAAATATCCCACACTCATGGATTGAAAGAATCAACATTGTTAAGATGTCCATTCTCCCCAAGGCAATCTACAGATTTAATGCAATACCCATTAAATTACCAACAGCTTTCTTCTCAGACCTAGAAATGACAATACAGGAATTCATATGGAAACACAAATGACCACAAATAGCCAAAACAATCCTCAGCAAAAAAACAAAATGGGAGGCATCACGTTCCCAGACTTTAAGTTTTATTATAAAGCTACAATAATCAAAACAGCCTGGTATTGGTACCAGAACAGGCATATCGGCCAATAGAACAAGATAAGATTCTAGAAGCAAAACCTCAATTTCTCAGCCAACTCATCTTCAACAAAGCCTCCACCACCAACCACTGGGGAGAAGAGAACCTATTCGGTAAATGGTGCTGGGAAAACTGGCTGACCATATGCAGAAGATTAAAACAAGACCCCTACCTATCAACATACATAAAAATCAATACTAAATGGATCAAAGACCTAAATTTAAAACCTCAAACTATAACAACCTTAGAGAATGCATGAGCCACCCTCATGGAAATTGGAACTGGCAACCAATTCCTGATCAAAACCCAAAGTGCCCATGCCATAAGAGATAAGATAGTGGGACCTCATCAAACTGGCACATTTTTGCAAAGCCAAAGAAACCATCAAGAGAGAAGGGAGACAGCCCACAGACTGGGAAAAAATCATTGCCAACTGCATATCTGACAAAGGCCTAACACATAGGATTCACAAGGAACTCAAACGTGCTGAAAAGAAAAAAACAAACAGCCCCATTACAAAGTGGGCAAAAGATATGAATAGACACTTCTCAAAAGAAGACATACCAGCAGCCAACAGATACATGAAAAAATGCTCAGCCTTACTAGTCATCAAAGAAATACAAATTAAAACCACACTGAGATACCACCTAACTCCAGTCAGGATACCATCGTCAATAACTCAAAAAACAACAGATGCTGGAGAAGATATGGCAAAAAGGGTGTGCTTCTACACTGTTGGCAGGGGTGTAAACTAATACAACCTCTGTGGAGAAGAGTGTGGTGATTCCTAAAAGATCTAAAAATTAACCTCCCAAATGACCCTGCAATCCCCCTACTTGGAATATACCCGGAGGAAGTCAAACCACTCTATGAAAAAGATACCTTCACACACATGTTTATTGTAGCATTATTCACAAGAGCAAAAACATGGAACCAACCTTATGCTGCCCATTGAAAGAAGACTGGATAAGAAATATATGGTACATACACACAATGGAATATTACGCAGCCATAAACAAGGACAAAATTATGAATGTCGCAACAACTTGGATAAACTTAGAGGCTATAATACTGAGTTATCTATCACAGAAGCAAGGAACCTAGTATCACGTGTTCTCACTCATAAGCAGACCTTGAACAATTATCATAATACTATAAGAAAGGAATTGGCTTCTGGGTAAGATGGCGATGGCATAGGTGGAATTGTGAGATTCTCCGAATGAGGTGCTGTTCGGAGGCTCTCAGCTCCAGAGGAGGGAACGCACGACCCCCGCCTCCACCCCAACCTGCTGGTAGTGCCCCTGTGCAGCTGATCCCCGGTGCCTCCCATGCTACCACAGTCCATCATAGTGATTGCCCAGGGACCCAAATGAGTGGAGAAAAAGGATCCATGAAAGTGAAACTACCACTTCGGCCATTCTCCAGGCAGAGACTTGTATTGCCCTGCCCACCTACCAGCAGCCTCCACCTCGGTTCCCAAGGTAATGTCGCTAAACAGAAGACAAAGCCACTCCCCTGGGAACTAAGCAGCAGGCGTCCCAGGTTGCAGCCCAAAAGAAGAAACCCAAGCTGCAGTAAATGTAGCTGTCTGCAATGAAAATAAGGGGAGAGGCCAAAGAGCAGAGATGAACAGACTTTAGACACTCAGGAAAGATCCCAGAGCTAGTCTGATTTCTTACTTTGACTTTTGATTTTATCACTTTGACT
>CAUYQG010003323.1:0-32896 GCA_963574415.1 Tarsius wallacei
GGTATCTATCTGAGGATGGGGAGACACCTCTTATCAACAAGGGTACCTGAACGAAATATTTTTGTATGCCTAACCCCTAACTGTACCCCACAATAACATAATAAAATAAAATAATATATAAAAAAAAAAAAAAAAAAAAAAACAAAAACCAACTACTTGGGAGGCTAAGGCAGGAGATCACTCAAGCCCAGGAGTTTGAGGTTACAGAGTTATGATCTATGATCTCACAACTGCACTTCAGCCTGGGTAAAGACTCTGTCTTTAAAATGCTAAAACTTGAAAAAAAATTTTTAAATAAGAAGGTGGCTTTTTACTTCTTCCTGACGCCACTATCCTCTTACTTCCACTTCCTGGAATTATCTCCCAAAAAGCTACTGGTATCCTAGTCCTTATCACAGGCTCTACTTTTTTTGGATCCCAAATTAAGACTGGTTTGTATCTGGAATATGTCAAGAACTCCTAAAAACAAGTAAGAAAAAGATAAGCAATTAAATTAAAAATGGACAAAAAACTCATAAAAAGTATTCACAAAAGAGGATTTCTAAATGACCAATAAACATATAAATGTGCTTAACTTCATTAATATTTATAGAATTGCAAATTAAAATCATGAGATATCACAACATACCCAACAGAACGTTAAAACTATAAAGACTGATAATACAAATAATGGGAGAAGGTATATCATAACAAGAACTCTCCCATACTTCTAGTGGAAGTATAATTAGAAGAATTTGTAAAACAGTTTGGCATTAACTAATGTTGATAAAAATGTTCCACGCTATTATCCAGAAATCCTGCTTCTAAGAACTTACCTAACAGAGATGCACTTGTACAACATATCTGTAAGAATGCTTATAGCAATATTACTCATTATTAGCCCCAAAATAGAAATGTCCATCAACAGCAGAATGGATATACTGTCATATAGTCATACAAAGAAATACTATAGAACAATAAAAATGAGCAAATTGTCACTACACAAAATAACAAGGATGGATCTCACAAAGTTGAAATGAAAGAATACAGAAAAAAAAGAATATATAATGTATAATTCCATTTACATAAACTGTAGAAAACAGACGAACCAGAACGGTGTTGTTTATGGGTACATCCTCTGAAGACGAAACTAAAAGAAAAGCAAAGAAGTGACTACCATAAAAGAAAGGTACTGGCATTTTTATCTTTGAAGAAAGGAGAGTAGTGATTGATAAAGCAACAAGAGAAGCTTCAGGGTGCTGTAAACATTCTATTTCTTAACCTGGGTGGTGTTTACACAGATATTTACTTTATGATAAAACATATTTGTTTGTGCACCTTTCTATTTGAGTGTTATATTCTATAATAAAAAGGTTAACAATAAATTTTTCTTAAATGCCTGACATTTAAACTTAAGATAAGCAATCTAATTCAAAATGATAAAAATATAAACTGAAACAATGAGATATCAGTTTTCATCTATATGGTCCAGGGTATGGAGAAAAAGGCACTCTCAAATATTTTTGTTAGGAGTACAAAAGGCAATTTGATAATTTTTATTTAAAATTTAAATTGCATAACTTTAGCCCACAATTCCATCTCTAGAAATTTTTCCTACATATACATGTGTACATAAACACAAAGAAGGATATACAAAGACATTCACTACAATATTATTAGTAATACCAAAAGATTAGAACCAATAAAAAAAATTGTTAATGAAGAGGGGTGAAATAAGTTAAAGTACACCCCTACACTGGAATACAATGTAGTCATTTAACAGAAATGGGAAAGCTGTATACATCCTGATACATAAATCCTCAAAGCACATTGTAAAACTTAAATATATATATATATATATATATATAGTGTGTGTGTGTGTGTGTGTGTGTGTGTGTGTATACACATGCACACAAATATGTATCATTTGTGTTTTAAAAAACTGAGAATGGCTTCAAGGTGGCTGACAAGAGGCATCTGGTACTCACCTCCTCCCCAAAGAGCAACTAAAATAACAAGTAGATAATCACATTTCAAACATATCATCTAAGAGAGAACATGAATTCAACAGAGAAGTTATAGAAAACATCTAAGGCAAGGAAAGAGAAGAAAATGAGGCAGGCTTCTTGGCAGGAATCAGCTGGGAGCCTGGAGAGGCTCCTCAATGTGAGGAAAGGATTACTGGTGACCCACAGTGGTCCACATTCCCATCACAAACTCCTGCAATCCTAACCAAAAGAGGCACCTGGAATAACACAGGAAACTGCCTGGAGACCACATGATGGTATTGCTCCAGAGAGGTTGCACACTGGTTTCCACACCTCCTCCAAGTCCTAAGCAGCTACAGCAAAGTATGCTATTTTGAAAGCCTAGTCCCCACCAGACTGCATCCTGCCCTGGGACTCAATAGCCCCTGCATCTCCATATTCTTGAAGTCTCACTGATATCTAAAAGATTGTCTTGCCACTACTACCTCCCATCACCACACACCATGCCTGCTGCTGCCCAGGGGCCTGAGGACCCATTCACTCACCCAGCCCACCTGAGAAGTTACCTGGATACCCAAAAATCAGCCCATCTGAAGCCATTAACACTGGTTCTAGTGTACATTATGCTGGCACCTAAAGACAGGCACGCTCAGTTCACTACTGTCACCACTGGGGACTGAGGACTGACCCATCAGGTGTCCCAGTCCCCAGCAAAACTTCACCACTTCACCACAGCCTCCACTAACAACTGGAGCCTAAGCCATTGAGGAAATCTCAGGCACAACTGATGCTGTTTACAGCCAAAGAAATCATATGGAGACTACACTATAGCACATAGATATATCTTCAGGAAAAAGTCCTCCCCTATGAAAGCAAATTCAAAAAATTTGAAGAAACAATGATTACACCAGATGTACAAATATCAATATGAGAACACAGAAATGTGAAAAATCAAGAAAATATGACACCTAAAAAAGAATATAAAAATTCACCAGCAATATATTCCAATGAAAAAGAAATTTATGAAAACTGAGGGAAAAAATTCAAAATAATGATATTAAAGAAGCTCAATGAGAAACAAGTGAACACAGACAGACAATACAAAGAAATCAGAAAAATAAATCACAATCAAAATGAGAAATTTACCAGAGTTAGATATCATACAGAAAGAACCAAACAGAAGTTCTGGAACTGAAAATTTCATTCAATGAAATAAAATATACATTTGAAAGCTTCAATAATAAACTACATCAAGCAAAATAAATAATTTCAGAACTTGAAGACAGGTCTTTTGAAATAACCCAGTCAGACAAAAAGAAAGAAAAAGGAATCAAAAAAGAATTAAGAATACTTACATGGCATATGGGACACCATAAAGTGACCAAATATTTGAATTTTCTGTGTCCCAGAAGGCAAAGGGAAAACAAAAGGGATAAGAAAACTATTTAACAAAATAATGCCTAAAAACGTCCCAAGTCTAGCAAGAGATTTAGGTATCCAGATATAGGAGGCTTAGAGACTACCAAATAGATATAATTCAGAAAGAACTTCTCTGATTTCTTGTGTTTTGTAGTTCTCATGTAGAGATCTTTCACTTCTTTGGTTGGATGTATTCCCAGATATTTTTGTGTATATGAGACTATTGTAAATGGAATTGCATTCTTGAATTGGTTCTCAGTTTGAACACTGTTGGTGTATAGAAATGTTACTGATTTTTGAATATCGGCTTTGCACCTGAAACCTCTCTGAAGTGATTTATCAGGCCTAGAAATCTTCTGGCAGAACCTTTAGGGTTTTCTAAATATACAATCATATAGTCTTCAAAGAGAGACCATTTAACTTCCTCTTTTCCCATTTGAATGTACTGGTGGATTGGATTTTAAAATGTGGTATACATACACCATGGAGAACTATGCAGCCATAAAACAGAATGAAATCATGTCTTCTTCAGCAAAATAGATGCACATGAAGGTCATTATCCTAAGTGAATTAACTCAGAAACAGAAAATCAAATACCACATGTTCTCACTTATAAGAGATAACTAAACACTGGGTATACACATAGATATAAATATGAAAAACAGACACTGGGAACTTCTAAAGGAGAGAGTGTGGAAAGGGGAAATGGGTTGAAAAACTACCTATTGGGTATTATATTCACTATTTGGATGATAAGTTCAATAGAAGCATAAATGTGACTACCATACAATAACATCCATGTAATAAACCTGCATATGTGCCCTGAATTTAAAAGTTTTTTTTAAAAGATCTCCACAGCACACTATAGTCAAACTATCAAAAGCTAAAAGCAAAGAGACGATTCTAAAAGTAGCAAGAGAAAACTGTCTAGTAACTTAGAACCCCTGTCAGACTAATAGTGGGTTTCTCAGCAGAAATACTGCAGGCTATGAGAGAATGGAATGATATATTCAAAGAGCCGAAAGAAAAAACTTTCAGCCAAGGATACTATACCCAGGAAAGTTATCCTCCATGAATAAAGTAGAAATATAAAGTATTTTTCAAACAAGCAAAAACTGAGGAAATTCATCACTACCTGAGCAGGCCTACAAGAAATGTTTAATGGAGTTCTATACCTGGAAACAAAAGGACAATATCTACATCATGAAAACACAAAAGTATAAAACACACTGGTAAAGCAAGCACACAAATAGGGAGGAAAAAGGACTCAAACGTAACCACTACAGAAAATTACCAAACCACAATGACAAACAATAAGAAAGAAAGGAACAGAGGATATATAAAACAACCAGAAAATAATTAATAAAATTAATATTAATATAGAATTAATAAAATTCCATTTACATTGTTAAAGGAATTGCATTCTTGATTTGGTTCTCAGTTTGAACACTGTTGGTGTATAGAAATATTACTGATTTTTGAACACTGACTTTGCACCTGAAACCTCTCTGAAGTGATTTATCAGGCCTAGAAATCTTCTGGTAGAATGTTGATATATGAATAACAACATTGAATGTAGTGAATTAAATGTTCCACATAAAAGATATTGTTTGGCTGAATGAATAAAAAGTATGACCCAACTATGTGCTGCATACAAGAAACTCATCTCACCTGTGAAGACACATAGAAGGAATGAAAAAATGTTTCATGTAAACAGAAACCAAAAGTAAAAAGTAGCTATTTTATCTCAGATAAAAGAAAATTTAAAACAAAAATAGTCAAAAGAGACCCAAAAAGTCACTATATAATGATAAACAGATCAATTCAGCAAGAGGATATAATAATTCTAAACATATAAGAACCTAAATATATACAGAAAATATTATTAGAGTTAAAGGGAGACACAGACTCTGGTACAATAACAGTTGGAGACTTCAACACCTCACTCTCAGCATTAAACAGATCATCTAGACAGAAAAGTAACAAAGAAACATTGGATTTAAGCTGCACTTTAGACCAAAAGAAATTAAGAGACATTTATATTTCATCTAACAGCTACAGAATACACCTTCTTCTCACCAACTAGCAGAACATTCTCCAAAATAATTATATGTTATAACACAAAGCAAGTCTGAGTAAATTTTTAAAGTTGAAATCATATCAAATATCTGCTCAGACCACAATGAGTAACAAGAGAAACTTCAGAAACTATACAAATACATGGAAATTAAACAACATGCTCCTGAATGATCACTGGGTCAAGAAACAAGTTGAAAAGGAAATTTTTTAAAGTCTTAAAATAAATAAAAATAAAGACACAGAATACCCAAACCTATGGAATACAGCAAAAGCAGTGGTAAGAGGGAAGTTAATAGTAATAAACACCTACATCAAAAAAAGTAGATAGATTTCAAATAAACACTCTAACAATGAAGTAGTAAAGGAAGTAGTCAAGGAAGTAGTAAAGGAAGAACAAACCAATCTCAGAATTAAAAGGAAAGAAATAATAAAGATCAGAGCAGAACTGGATAATATAGAGACCTAAAAAAACAAGTACAAAGAATCAATGAAATGAAAAGTTGTTTTGGAAATATAACAAAGTCAGTAAACTATTAGCTAGATTAACCAGGAAAAAAGAGAAAAGACCCAAATAAACAAAATTAGAAATGAAAAAGAAAACATTACAATAGATACCACGGAAATTAGATTATCATAGACTATACTGAACAACTGTACACTAACACTGAAAAACTGGGGAGAAACAAATTCCTAAACACATATAACCTACCAAAATTGAATTGGGAAGAAATATAAAACTTTAACAGACCAATAACAAGTAGTAAGTTAAAATCAGTAATGAAAGACTCCCAAAAAAGGGCCAGATAGATTCACTGTTGAATTCTATCAAACTTCCAAAAAAGAACTAACATTAATCAATTTTCCTCAAACTATCTCAGAAAAATGGAGGTGAGTAAATTCTCCCTAACTCATTCTGTAAGGCCAGCATTACCCTGATTTTACAACTAGAAAATAATGCAACTAGAAAAAAAAAAAAAAAACTACAGGTCAATATCCCTGATGAACATAGATGCAAAAATCCTCAACAAAATACTATCAAACCATATACAATAGCACATCAGAAAGATAATACAATATGAACAAGTGGGATGTATCCCAAGGATGCAAAGATGGTTCAGCATTGGTTCAAAATATGAATTAACAAACATGATATATCACATCAACAGAATGAAGGACAAAACTCAATAGATGCAAAAAAAGTGTTTGATAAAAGTTAACATCACTTCATGATAAAAACTCTCAACAAATTAGGAACAGAAGGAGCATGCCTCAGGATACAAAGACCATATATGACAAACTCACAGCAAACATCAGGCTGAAGAGGAAAAAGTTGAAAACCTTTCCTCTAAGAACTAAAACAAGACATGCCCACATTCGACACTACTCTCAACATAGAACTGGAAGTCCTAGCCAGAGCAATCAGGTAAGAGAAAAAAAGAAAGGGCATCCAAACTGGAAAAGAGGAAGCCAAATTGTCCGTTTTTGCAGAGGACATGATCTTTACCTAGAAAAACCTAAAGACTCCACCCAAAAACTCTAACATCTGATAAACAAATTTAGTTAATCTGCAGGATACAAAATCAACATACAAAAATCATTAGCATTCTTACAAAACATTCATGAAAAAAATTAAAGAGGACATAAACAAATGGAAAGATATCTCATACTTGTGGATTAGAATTAATAATGTAAAAATGACCATACTGCTCCCCCCAAAATAATCTACAGATTCAATACAATCCCTATCAAAATGCCTATGTCATTTTTCACAGAAATTGAAAAAGACAATCCTAAAATTCTTATGGAACCAAAAAAGAGCCCAAATAGTCAAACCAATCCTGTGCAAAAACATCAAAGATGGAGGCATCATACTACCTGACTTCAAAATATGTTACAAGGCCATAGTGACCAAAACAGTCCAGTATTGATATAAAAACAGACATACAGACCAGTGGAACAAAACAGAGAACCCAGAAATAAATCCAGGTATTTACACCCAACTGATTTTCAACCAAGTCACCAAGAACATTCATTGGGGAAATAAATGGTGCTGAGAAAGTTGGATATCCATATGCAAAATAATGAAACTGGACCCTAACTCTCACCTATCTCTCACAAAAATCAATTCAAACTGAACTAAATACTTAAACATAAGGCCTGAAACTATAAAACTACTAGAAGAAAACACTGGAGAAACACTTTAGGACATTGGCCTGGGCAAAGATTTTTATGGCTAAGACCTCAAAAGCACAGGCAACAAAAACAAAAATAGATAAATGGACCATATTAAACTAAAAACATGCACAGCAAAAGGAAACAATCAACAGAGTAAAGCAACAACTGGTGGAATGGGAGAAAATATTTGCGAACTAGATAACTGACAAGGAATTAATATCCAGAATATACAAGGAACTCAAATATACAATGAACTCAACAGGGGGGAAAAAAAACAAATATTCTCATTAAAAAGTAGGCAAAGATCATGAATAGGCATTTTTCAAAAGACGACATACGAATGGCCAATAGGTATATGAAAAAATGCTCAAAATCACTAATCATCAGAGAAATGCAATTTCTACAATGAGATATTATCTTGCCCCAGTTAGAATATTTATTATCAAAAAGACAAAAAAGCAACAAATGCTGGTGAGGACACAAAGAAAAGGGAATTCTTATACACTGTCAGCAGGAATGTAAATTAGTATAGCCACTATAGAAAACAATATGGAGATTTCTCAAAAACTAAAAATAGAACTATCATACCATCCAGCAATTCCACTACTGGATATTTATGCCAAAAAAAGAAAATCAGCATTTCAAAGGGATACCTATACCCTGTGTCTACTGTAGCAATACCAAAGATATAACATCAACCGTGTCCATCAATAAATGAATAGATAAAGAAAACATGGTGTATGTACACAATGGAATACTATTTGGCCACAAAAAAAGAATGAAATCGTGTCATTTGCTGCAACATGGATAGAACTTGAGGTCATTATATTAAGTGAAATAAGTCAAGCACTGAAAGATAAATGTTGCATGTTCTCACTCATACATGGGGGCTAAAATAGTTTATCTCACAAAAGTGGAAAGTGGGTGGGGGATGGGGAAATGAAGTGAGGTTGGTGAATGGATACAAACACACAGTTAGATAGAAGGAATATGCTCTAATGTTCAATAGCAGAGTAAGGTGACTGCCTTTAACAACAGTGTATTATATTTGTCAATAGAAGAAAGGACTTGAAATGTTCTCAACACATAGAAATGATAAATACTGGAAGTGATGGATATCTTAAGTACCCTGACTTGATCATTACACATTGTATGCATATAACAAAATATTACATATACCCATAAATATGTACAAATATTATGTTCAATTTAAAAATAAAAAATAAATAAAAAGAAAAATTTTTGTAGACTATATTTACAAAGACACTTAAGAAACTGATAATGACATTACTTTCAGAGAGGGAACCTGAGGAACTTAGAGGAAATAAGTAGGAAACCAATTTTTTCTCTAAATTTTTTGTAGCTTTATAAATTTTTACCATATACATTATCTATTTCAGAAAAATAAATAAACATATTTCAATATTGAATTTCACAGAAGTCCTTTCAGTCCCTCACACATAGTAATATTTAATTTGTGAAAAATAATGAGATAAAAGTCACCTGGCATGGTTTTATTTTTAAAGTATGCTATAATATGCACAGTTGGTATCTTAGTTACAAACATCTTTTTTTGTTCTTTATTTTATTGCAAAAATGTGGAATACAAGTCATGATTAAGTACATAAGTAGTTTGCATGCAGGTGAAGTTTGGTCCTCACTTCCCCTGGTTTAGGATCAGGTATCCTTAGTAATGTTATGTGCTCCCCTCATCCCTGGCAGTGTCCCACTACTGCCAACCCCTCTCTGGTAATATTGTGAACAAACATCTTTTATATTCTCCTGGAGTCAGGACAACTAACTAAATATAAAAATAAAGTTTGGGGATTGATCATTCTGGTATGATATTCTCACTGTGCTATTTTTCAAATATACTACAAAATACTGTTAAACAAAAAAAGGTGAGGAGTATTTTAGTCTTGTGCCAAAATATATCAGAGTAAACACTATAGAACAAGCTCATATAAATGACAGAACAAGTCGTGACTATGTCCAGACAGGTCCACTGAACATATACTCTCTTTTTGTACATTTTAATACATTTTAAATTGCATTTTTACCAGGCACTTGAGCAATGCACAATTCTTTCTTCCAGCTGATTTTGTCTACTTTATAGCACACATATCCTCTTGGAATGCAGTGAATATTTAACCATTTATCCAAAAGTAAAATGGTTGCTGTAAAATAGTTTGATTCAAGCAGATCATTTCAACTTAACTCCTTTCTCTGTAAACACAACTCAATAAACATAACACTCAAGACATCATTTTAACTGGGCATTTCATTTTAATAACTCTTGATGTAACTTTATTGTGGTTGTTATGAACATCTCCTTAATTTCAGTTAATCTCATATATGTCTTTTAAGATAATTCATCTATTTATAGATCTCATTTTGCATACAATCATGAAGAGTATGAAAGATTTACCAATCTCATGTCACATCAAAAGAAGCAGGAATGAGTGACATCTGAAAAAGGAAATGTTGCCACTCAAAATTTAGAAGCTGTTAATTTACAAATCTGTAAATTGCAGCATGATTCCAGCCCATTTGTTCATGAACTTTAAAGACTACGAGTTCCTGAATTCACATTTAAGCCTATAGATAGTTTTACTTATTTGCTTGCTTCTCAAAATCAAGAAAAATGTATCATTCTGAACTAGGTGGAGTCATTGGCATATATATTTGAATCCTATACAAGACTGTTTTTCTCCTTCATGTATTAATTGATTACCTTATCCTAGCCTACATGAACAGGGCAACTCTTAATTGTCTCAATATACAATTTTTCAGATAATAAAACTTCTTAAGGTTTTTTCTCTTTCATTTACAAATCTATACGATTCCTTGGCCCAAAGTCTTCAATAAGTTTTTGATTATACTACCTTTCAAAAGCAAAGAACAACCTCTCTAGGTTGAAACAAGAAGAAATTGAGACTCTAAATAGACCAATAACAATCCAGGAAATTGACTCCATCATAAGAAAACTACACACACACACACACACACACACACACACACACAAACACTGAGCCAGATGGATTTCCAGAAGTATTCTACAAAACATACAAGGAGGAGCTAATATCAATCCTATTGAAAGTATTCCAGGCAGGGAGGGCAGGAAGATGGAGGTCGAGTCAGTCAGACTATGTGAGTCCTGGTGTGAGTGAGTGAGTGTATGGAAAATTTTGTGTACGTGCTGATGAGTGAGTGGGCATGTGAGTGGCTGACTGAGTGAGGGCTAGGAAGCTAGTGGCCAGGGCTCTCCTGGTGCAGTGGGTGGTGCCGCAGCTGCTTGACTTGTATCCTAGCAATTTCTAGGATGCAGAAGCAGAACACCATTTTTTAAAAACTAACAAAACTCTTCCTGGGAAGAAAATGCTGGGAGAGACTGACTAAATGGGGGCTTGTGAGCAAGTGGCCAGGGCATGGTGCAACATCTGGTGCTGCAGCTTCTCTGCTTGGTCCCTGGCTATTCCTAGGTCGCAGAAGCCAAGCACCATTTTTGTTTTTTATTTTTATTTTTATTTTTTTTTGAGTTGGAGTCTCACTTTGTCACCCAGCCACCGCAGCCTCGACCCGCTGGGCTCCGGCTATCCTTCCGCCTCAGCCTTCCCAGTAGCAGGAATTACAGGCACACGCTACCACGCCCGGCTGATTTTTTGATTTATTGTAGAGATGAGGTCTCATTTGCCCAGGTGGGTCTCGAACCCGCGGGCTCAGGCAATCCACTCACCTCAGCCTCCCAAGGCGCGGGATTACAGGCTGATCCACGAAGCCCGGCTCATTCTGGGATATCTTAACAATTAAAATTAAATATGATCTAAAGTTTACATAAAATCTAACTGCAAAGATTTTTTTTTAAACTAGCGACAAATTCCTGATCAAAACCCCAAGTGCCCATGCAAGATTGTTCTTAAATATGCTCTGGAAAGCAAGTCGTTTTGAATTTGCCTCTCCTTGGAAACTAAATCTGTCTGTCCTCAGTGACTTTGGGGCCTCAGAAATGCTTAACATATACTAGAAATTTTTAGGTGAAAGATGAGCCAAATGAACACAGCAATTATTTCATAAAGCATTTCACAAATTGCTGCAAAATTTCATGTGAAGTTACTAGGTGAAGAAATAGATTTGACATATCTACAGTTACCTTCTATACTTATAGTTCCCATACTTTTTTCTTCAGAAAAGTTCAATACCTGATTTATTTAAATGACTCTCTTCCTTCAGAGATCATCAACTGAGAGAGAGAACAGCAAGTGCTGCTCAGGTTACTACTAATTTTAGCAAAGAAAATGTAATGTTTCTCATGCTTCTTATTGAAAAAGAAAAAAATATGAAAAATATTAAAAGAGAGAAAATAATCGGGTAAAAAATATATAGGGCATGAAAGTTAATAAAATGTGAAAGAAATTCAGGAAGTCCTGGTCAAGGTCTGATTTTGCCACTTACTGGGGTGACCTTGGGCAAGTTACAGAACTCTCTAAGCCTCAGTTCTTTCATCTGTAAAATGAGAGTAATAATTTATATGGGCTGTGATGGTAAATGAGTGAGTCTAAAACAATGAAGCACTTAGCACTCGTCCCAGCCCAAGATAGGTGCTCAGTAAATGTGAAGTATTGTTGTTATTTTTATTACAATAAGCTGGGCTCTGTGCTAGGTACTAGGGATACAAAGACCCATCTTGCCTTCAAAGATGTCAGTCTACTGAGGATACAGACGTGGGAAAATCAAGACAAAAATGTGCAGTGAGTGCTCCGCTAGAGGCAAGCACTGGTTCATGGGGTGTCTGTAAACACAACCAGAATAGAAGGCAGGGGTGAGGAACAGCCCTCTCTGAGTGACCCCTGAATCTTGAAGGTACTGAGTCTTGAAGGAAAAGTCAGAATTCCTGAGGGAAGATAAGCGGGGGAAGAGACTTCCAGGCAGAGAGTAAGGTCACGAAATTGGTCCAGAGGTCATACCAGTGTCATTCACAATATGACAATAGTGCCAGAGAGACCTGAGCTCCGATCCTGAGCCCCACCATCAACAAGCTGTAGACTCCAGCCTGAACTTTGTCATCTGTGAAGTAGAGTTAATGACAGAGAAGCTGTCTTACAAGGCTGAGCAAGAACTATATGACATAACGTCTGTAAAGTGTTTAACAAAGTACTTTGTTCCAAGTCTGCAAAAACATCTGCTATTATTATGACCATGGCTGGTGTGAGATGCAGGAATCATTCATGAATGGAAGGCCTAATATCCCCTCTGGACCTTGAACCTACTTCTATGTCAGCTGCTATAACCCTGTACTGAGGCAATGGTTTAGCCAGCATCCACCAGACAGTGGTCTCCTACCAGGAACGGACTATGACTTCATCATGCTCAATATAGGCGTTAAAGACACCAAGAGAATTGTATTCAGGATTACATAATTAGCCAGAAACAGAAATACAGAAAGAGGGAACATGGAAAAGAGAAAATGCTTGTCAGACTACCTTAATTCATTGAAAAAGAAAAAGAAACACTAAGCAGTATTTCCGCTGTCAGCCAGCAGAGGGATCTGAGAACCTGGGAGTTAAGTTCTGGCTGGCAGCTTCTCCAACTGACCTTGAAGGACAAACTGCAGGAATGGGCCTGGGACATGGGATGACTTTTCAAGTTGTCCTGTTGCTGTTAGCAATGTACAACTCTCTCTGGGAGAGCTGGGCTTGTTGGAGCTAGCTCTGGGGAATTAAAGTGGACTAATTCTTTAGGTACAAGCTTCTACTGTCTTGTGAAGCAGGAAATCAGATGAAATTACCAGTCTTATGTTATGGCTGGAAGAGTTCAAGGTAAGCCACTGGGAATATGAAGCTTTAGAAAAAGGAATCCTTAAAGACACTCCCCAGTAGGTCCCATCTTCCCATCTGCATGTTGTCTAAGACCAAGGGTGTTTCCATCACCTTTGGGTGCTCAAACCAATCTGGATAATTCTTGCATCCAGAGGTAAATAATATATGACTACACAGTTCCTACTTATCTTCATATCATTAAAATAGGATGTCTATCCCATAGCACGTTCTTGCAAACTGACAACTCCACTGAATTTCTGAAGACTAAAACGTTGGATTGTAGTAGTTCCGTGATTGGGATGGAGCACAGTTCAGACCTGGGAACTAACTGGCATCTGTCTATTCTAAGAGAGAAAGAACAGAACGTGATGCTGCCTTATTGTTGGTCTGAAGAAAACCATGCAGTGGCATTAGTGGTCAGCTGTAGAACTCTGACCATGGCAATTCCTCCAGCCCTGATGTACCAACCTCCCCCATGGCTTTATAGTAACAAGTCCTTTTCAGAAAATTGTTGTTTCTATTTCACTCTTAAGAAAAATAAACTAGGAAGAGATTTATACAGCTATGAAGCAGAGATACATGACCAGAGGGTATTAACTTTAACTTCAAAGGAAAAGGTGCACAGGGGGAAAAAAAGGCAGAATAGTCATTCCTTGCAAATGAGATCTTTAAAATGCAGCCACACCAGTCTCAGGGTCTCTTTAATAACTCCATTCCTTGGAGTGTATAACCCGGTACTCACAAAAGGACCTGGTAGTTCAGGAACACAACCGCTATGGCCTCCAACTGAATATGTTTCCTTATCTCCCACAGCAATAAGAGTATTGCAAAGATCTAAATCCTGTATCTGTGGGTGAAAAGAAATTAAATTTCTTCTTGGAAGTGCAGGGTCATAAAAAATTCTAAACTTGTGGTCAGAAAGAGAGGCTTTTTTTTTCGTTTGGTACTTCTTCTTAGCAACCACCTCTTCTACCCTACTATGCAATTTTCCCTTTGAAAGCAGCCAACACAGCCACTATAATGGTAATGATAATGGTAATGAGTTACAATTCTTTTATCATCATTAACATCTGAAGCAACTGTACATTGGGGTCCAACCTCCCCTTAGATAGACCTCACTTTCACCAAGCAAGACAGGGCAGTACTTCCAGGATTCAAAGGGCCAGCTCTAAAGTTTGAGCCTGTTTTGGAGAAAACCACCTATTGGCATCAAGATGTTGATCCAGCCTTCCCCAGTGACTGCTCTGAATAGGGATCCCTCCCTTACTCCTGGCCTCTGTCCCCATGCACTCCTGCCCATGGATATGGCTATCAGCAGACCAAGATGCCACCTTAGAACAATCTCCCTTGCATAGGGTTCACTCCAACTCCTGGACAGCTGAAATTTAAATCTTCCTTGAGAAACTTCATGAACTGGATAATCTTTTCTTTTTTGAGTTGGAGTCTCACTCTGTAGCCCAGACTGGAGTGCAGTGGCACATTCCCGGCCACTGCAGCCTCCACCTGCTGGGCTCCGGCGATCCTTCTGCCTCAGCCTTCTAAGTAGCTGGAACTACAGGCACGCGCTACCACGCCTGGTTAATTTTTTGATTTATTGTAGAGATGGGGGTCTCGCCAAGTTGCCCAGGCGGGTCTCAAACCCACGGGCTCAGGCAGTCCACTCACCTCAGCCTCCCAAAGCGCGGGATTACAGGCTGAGCCACTGAGCCCGGTGAACTGGATAATCTTAAGTATCATTCTGATCAACTAGAAGTCTTTCTGAGCAAGGATTAACTGCTCAATACGATTCCAAGCTACAAAGGCCACAGAAAAATAAGATGCTTTACCTCAAGAAGCTTTTAAGAAGAGTCACATTTCATGAATCAACAGCCAATACCACCAGATGGCACACATAAGTGTAAGGTAGAACAAAACACAAACAGGTATCTACAGAACAGAGCACACTTGAGCATGCTGGGGCAGCCAGAGGAAAATGGAGTCAGGTTAGGCCTGGAAGGCTGGATAGAGCTTCAACAAGTGAGACTTGGGCATTCCAGGAAATGGATCAAATAGTAGCATAGAAATGGTGTGGCTTGTTGGTGGGTCCATGAGCAAAGGACCTGTTGGAGATTAATAGGGGAGTAGGCAAGGTGCAGCGGTGTTGGTGAAAGTTTAGGTTTGATGTTATAGGTGGAAGATGCTTTATAATATTTATTTACTTATTTATTTATAGTCGGGGCCTCACTCTGTCACCCAGGTTGGAGTGCAGTGGCTCGATCATGGCTCATCACAACCTCGACCTCCTAGGCTCAAGTGATCAGCATTCCAAGTACCTGGGACTACAGGCGCACCACCACACCCAGCTAATTTTCTGATTTTTTTTTTGTAGATTCAAGGTCTTGCTATTTTGCCCAGGCTGATCTTGGACTCCTGGGCTCAAGTAATCTTCCTGCCTTAGACTCCCAAAGTGCTGGGATCACAGGCATGAGCTACTATGTTTGGCCCCCTGAAGCATTAGATTATTTCAATGCTTATCTCCCCTGAGCTCTGCAGGATCCCAATGCCAACTGATGCTTTCTTTCTTGGCTTCAGTGATAATGACACGACCCAGTCTGGCCCCGCTTGGCTTCTTTCTCCCACCATCCCTGTCAAGTGCGCTGTTCCAAAGAGTTCCACCAGCTGCCCCCTTTTCAGCATCCAGGGTGCCTCCCCCACAGCACTTAGCTTCAACTAGCACCTTCAGCCAGATCTTTCCTGAGGTTTAGATTCAAATATCTAACTGCTCTAGTTGTGTCCAACTGAATATCCCACAGGTACTTCAAACTCCACATATTCAAACATCCACTTCAGTCCAGAATTGACCCGTTTCCTATACCGAATCAACCATCTAGGCCTGTTGATTTTTTCTCTGGAAATCCATCTGCCCTTTCCATTTCTACTGCTCTCCCTTAATTCAGGCCTTCAGTATTAACTTATGCTAATGATGGCAACAGCAATCTCATAAGGAACCATTCTCCCTCAATAATGGCTCCCCTCCTTACATCCCAGCTCTTCCCCTTCATTCTCCAAACCAATTCAGGGCAATTGTTTAAAAATGGAAATCTGATCGTCACTCCCTCATCAACACTCCCTCATCAAAATTCGTCAATAGCTCACCCTTGTTTGTTTACAACACAAACTCTAGGCCCTTAGCATGCAGACAGGCCCTCTCTCTGTTGACCTCCTTTCTATTCCAGCCTCCTCTCCCAGAGCCTACACCCCCAAGGCCACTTTGGTGGCCTGGATCATAGTACTGAGAGTTCTTCACACTATCTCCCATGCATGCAAACTCAGTACCCTCCAGCCCAGCAACTCTAGCTCATCTTCAGCACTCTGTCCAGGAGCCTGCTCCATCGGGGAAGCATCATGGCTTAGGGCTCTCCCCAGCTCCCATTGCATACTGGCCTTGCCCCTCCTGGTTCACTTCTCTCTTGGAGCTGTGATCACTGGTTTACTCCACTTAACGTCCCCACGAGCCACTAGCTCCTTTAAGGTCAGGGACTGTTTAGTGTGAAATTCCTCATGTTTAAAATAGTATCCAACATATAGAAGACACCTAATAATTATTACTGAAAGAAGAGTTCTTTAGGCCCAGGCATATGGCAGTCATTCCTTCTTTTCCACAGGGGTGAAGAAAAAAGAAAACATGGATTGGGAGCCAGGAAGTTTGACTATTAACATTTGCTCTATTCTGTTGTGTGGTCATGCCCAAGACGTTCATCTACTCAGTGTCATTGTCCTCATAAAGAAGGATGGGATGGAGGAGGTGATTTCTTGCCTACCCATTTCTCAAGGAAAATAGAGAATAAATAAAATAGCCAGCAGTGGGATAGTACTTTGAAGAAACAAAACATGCACATTAAAGTCCTAGTAATATTTGGGATAAAGAACCCACTGAAGCATATAACTTAGTAAAATAATGCACTCACATCCACATATTAATTTTCTATCTTATAATTGATTTTAATGTAATTTTGAAAATTAAAAAGGAATACAAAAATTTTTTTACACTTCTGGGAATCTTCATGATGCCTCCTCTCCCAACTCCTTTAAAGATTTTTAATTAGACTCATAATTGAATTAAAATTAAAATATCTATTTATTGAGTCATATCTGCACCATGAATTCATTTAATGTTTATGAGAAAGTATTATGAAATATTACTCATGCTTTGGACTATGTCGGGGTCCAATCTTAAAGCTTTATCTTAGGAGCCCCTTTCAAATTACTTAGAAAAAGATAATTCAGGAAAAAAAGAAAGAGAATAGTAGGGTAAATCCTGTGTTCATAGCAATCATTTGACATTTTGGCTAAAAATTTGTGTACGTAAATTTTCCTTTTAAAAGGAAATCACAGAACTAAACTACGTATACATGCTCCTCAACTTACAATGGGTTACATCCAGATAAGCCCATCATAAGTTGAAAATAGTATAAGTCAAAAATGCATTAAAGGGTAACTGATCTCAAGCCAGGCAAAGTGGGGACCAAAGGGAGGCCCAAACTTTACCTGTACAATGGCCACTTATATATCTAATCCTGAATTGTACCCCACATCTTTAAAATAAAATATAAAAAATAAAAATAAAAAAAAAAATAAAATGCACTGAATCCACCTAACCTAGGTAGAACATCATTGTCTCACCAAGCCTTGCTTAAACGTGCTCAGAACACTTTAGCCTACAGTCGGGCAAATTTATGTGGCAAGACAGTCCACTGTAGAGTATTAGTTGTGGCTCCCTGACCCTGTCCAGCAACGCCATAGAGTATCTCACCACCTATTGCTATTCAGGGAAAAGATGAAAATTCGAAATTTGAAGTACTGTTTCTACTGAATGCATATTGCCTTCACACCATCATAAGTCAGGGGCTCATCTATACTCTTAAGGCTTGGTATTGTCTTCCTAGTTTTAACCAATGAAAACTACCTACAATGCACTTCTTCTTCAGTAATGTTAAACGAAACAATGAAATGACATGTCTCTGGTGATGGTTGCGATCTTATGAAAACCCAGTAAAAATATATGTCAAGTGTCCACAAATGACCATTCTGCTTTCAGAGAAGAGCTGTGTGGATAAGCAGAGCATTACATGATGTGTCTCCAATCACCTGAAAGATAGATGTAAATGCATCTGAAAGGTGTGCCCGTTGCACTCTGCTCTTGGCCATCTCCTGTGCCTGCTGGGTTTCCTATGAGACAGGCCTCCAGGACACCATGGCCACATCTGAGTTCGGATCCTCATCATCTCTCACAGGAACCTCTGTAGGACAGAAGAGGCTTCCTTCCTGGTCCTGGCCTGCATGTCTGCTCGACTGTCCTCGAACCATCCCCCACTCTGCCACTTTTTTGTGTGTTCCACTTACTCTGCCATCCTTGCCGGTCTTAGTGTTTCTGTACTTGCCTGGAGTGCCCACGCCACTGATGCTGACTGGCCAACTCCTACTCATCCTTCATGTCCCAGCTCAAATGTGAAGCCTTCCCCTCAGGTGCTTCTTCACCTATACTGCCTCTGTACTTATAGTCCTCTGTTATAGCACTTTCCTTGCTGTATACCTGCAGTATCAGGTTTTCATTCTATATCTCTTTGCCCACTCAATTGCAAGATCCTTGGAGGGCTGAGAATCTTTTTATTATCTGGCATTGTGTTTAGCACATAGATGTTCCAATAAATCATTGTTGAATGCATGGAATCAAAGCATCAGAATATTAATAGCAAACACTTATATGATGTTTATCACATGCCAGACAGTGTTCTAGGTGCCTTGAAAATAGTAACTCATTTAAACTTCTCAACAACTACCTGACATCAGTAATATATTATCATTTCCATTTCGCAGATGAGGCAACAGAGGCACAGAGAGATTGATTAACTTGTCTACACAATACATCGCAGATCCAGGAGGTAACCTACGCCGTTGGCCTTACAGTATGGGCTCTTAATGACTATACCCTCAAATCATGTACTCCGACTAAACCTTAATATTTTTTGATGATGTGCAAGTTCAGATATACTCTGCCACACTGCTTTGTGTCATTAAAAAAAGATAACTAGCAGTTGGCCTTACAAACACAATACTGCAAAACTTCTCAGTTCTTTGCCACTGAGTTTATTTAAATCACATTCCAGTACTCTCCAAGATAATAAAAAATTTGACTTCCACAAAATCTGAGTGGAATCTATCAGACATTCCAAACAGGTCTACAGCCCAGATCAATGTGATCATAAACCTGATGGGTCTGTTTCTGATTAAAGAGATGCATAGTTCATTGTGGTGGGCTTTGCAGAACTGCTGCAGTGAGATGTCCCTAACCCTAAAGACTGAAGTCATTTATCAGCCTGCTGGTGGAAAGCACACTGACACTGAGAATAATCACTGAACTGTGCTATGCACAGAGCATACCATCTAAATAGCCTCTCCCAAATTAACCAAGTAGAGAACTAAGAAATAGTTGCATATTTGAGGAACAGTCATAGTTTGATAGTGAAGACATTTTATCTGGATGCCAAGTAGAAGAACTTCAAATCAGTAATATTTCCTCTTACGAGGACACTCCATGAACCCACTACAAACTTGGAATACCTGATTCCATGCAAAGAATATTGGGTGAAAAACCAGAGTTCCAGTTTCTAGTTCCAGCTCTACCACTAACTATGTGACTTCAGGCAAATCACTCAGCCTCGCTATGCCTCAGTGTTCGTGTCCATAAAATGAGGGTATGATCTGCACAAGCTCTAATACTTTAAAATTCTGAAATTCATCCGGGCTATGTTTGGCTTCGTACTGAACATTAACACACAGTGTGCTGAAATCACCAACAAACAGATTCTATGACATCACTTCGTGTCACTGTGTGTGGGACTCACACAGATGGCAGGAAGGTGGCCTGCTGGTTGTTGGACAGTGGACAAAAGAGTGACAATTCCCATCAAAGAAGACAGAAGAAATGCTTCCAGGATTCACAGAAGGCCAGCTTCACACGTCACTGCACAACTATAAATGGCTGCAAAGGATCAGCAGCCAAAAATGACAACTTGGTGTCCACGTATTAGGACCAGAAGTGTGCTCTGAACAGCCTTGGAGACAGAGGTGGAGTTGAACACTGTCTCAGATGCCTCCAGGATTTCCACAGTCATTTATCAAGTGAGAGACCTCAGGCCCATACCGATCTTTGCAGCTGTATCTGCCAAAGATCATGTCACTACTTATAAAGTCATATTTTAAAGACTAGCACTAGCAGGAGAATTCTATTATTAGCAAAGATCATTTTAACGTGGATTTAGAATCACCAATGGTCAATGCATAGTCCCACCCCCACAAAACCTAACAAACATTAAAATCAACCTCCAAAAATGGCATATTTAGTGAGTGAGTTATGGTAAACTATACAACAGAATATGCACTTATTAAAATAACTATGTGGTATTTATTTGCATTTATTGTTACAGAAAGATGCACTTGGCTGGGCTCAGTGGCTCGGTCTGTAATCCCAGCACTTCAGGAGGCTGAGGTGAGTGGATTGCCTGAACCCGTGGGTTCGAGACCCACCTGGGCAACTTAGGGAGATCTCATCTCCACAATAAATAAAAAATTAGACGGACGTGGTAGTGCGTGTCTGTAGTTCCGGCTACTTGGAAGGCTGAGGTGGAAGGATCGCTGGAGCCCAGTAGTTCAAGGCTGCAGTGGCCGGGAGTATGCCACTGCACTCCAGTCTGGGTGACAGAGTGAGACTCCAACTCAAAAAAAAAAAAAGAAAGAAAGATGCACTTGATATGTGCTCTATTGTTTTTCACCATAGTCTCTCTTGCACTTAGAACAGTGGCTGACTAGTATGCTGTATGTTCTCACAAAAGATTTCGTGAATAAATAAATGAATGAAAAGACATTTTGACAAGGAAAAGGCAAATTAAAAGTATATGTCCTATTTTTGTAAACATACAAATGTAGCACAGAAAAAGTATGCATATAATCAAAACAATACAGCTAAGCTGGGCGCTATGGCTCACACCTGAAATACCAGCACTTTGGGAGGCAGAGGTAAAAGGATTGCATGAGCCTAGGCAACAGACCTCGTCTCTACAAAAATCCAAAAATTAGACAGGCGTGGGGATATATGTCTGTAGTCCTAACTACTCAGGAGGCTGAAGTGAAAGGATTCCTTGAGCCCAGGAGTTCGAGACCAGCCTAGGCAACAGAACAAGACCTTGTCTCTGCAACAACAACAACAACAAAAATCCAAAAATTAGCCAGGTGAGATGGTGCACACCTGTAGTCCCAGCTACTCGGGAGGCTGAGACAAAAGGATTGCCTGAGCCCAGAAGGTCAAGGCTGTAGTGAGCTGTGATCATGCCACCATGCTCCAGCTTGGGTGACAGAGTGAGCTCCTAACTCAAAAAATAAAAACAAAAACAAAATACCAATACAGCTATTACTAAGGAATGGGATTATTACTTTTCTTCTGGGGTAGATACTATTATTATTATAGTACTTTTGAGCAATAAACATTTGCTACTTTTATAACTGGAAAAATAAAGTTATTGCCATTCTGCAAATAGGAATATTAGACATAAGTCTGCAAAAGTTGGTAAGACATACTTGGTAAAATAGATATTAAAATTCCCCAAAAACCCAAGCATTATGAAGGATATATATATACTTGCATTATTGTGTGGATTTTGAGTTTGGCAACTTACCATATACCAATAAAATGATTAGGAATACCATAACCATATTTGCCATAGAGTAAGCTAATGGTCATGAGAGGTTAAAAGGGGGAAAAAAGTAACATCCACTGTTAATGCAACAATCATGCTCTCCTAGATTGGGAAAACCAGTATACACAGTATCATCAATAGTTTTTTTCCCACAGCACACAACCCAAAAGGCCTTAATAAACGAATTAACTCCTGACTGTGTGGGCCAGAAATGGTGGCTCACACCTGTAATCCCAGCAGAGGTGAGAAGATTACCGGAGCCCAGAGGTTCGAGATCAGCCTGGGCAACTTGGCAAGCCCTCATCTCTACAATAAATCAAAAAATAAAAATAAATTAGCGGGGTATGATGGCACGTGCCTATAGTTCCAGCTATTTGGAAAGCAGAAGCAGAAGGATTGTCTGAGCCCTGCAGGTCAGGGCAATGGTGCCACTCCACTCCAGCCTGGGCAACAGAGTGAGACTCCTAATCAAAAAAAAAAAAAAAAAAAAATCCCTGACCACGTGGTTTGTGGTGTGGCTAAACTGTCTATAAGAGATAAAGCACATGTGTGCCACAGATGTGGCAAGAACATATGTGACCTCTGTGTCAGTGCTCTCTCCGCCTCTGAATCTTGTCCTCTATGGCTCCCTATAATATTCATAAGAGGAGAAGGAAAAGACAACCTTAATTTGCTGCTTTGCCCTGGGGAAGATGAGCAGAGCCTACTCTGAGCACCTTTTTCTTTGCCCAACCAGAGCCAGAGACTTCTCACTGGAGTTTCTGCCTGTTCTTTGCTGTGACTTCCTGTACCTTACACAGCTCAGCTCATCTCCTCACTTGAGCAGGTACTGTCTTCAAAATGCATCTTGACAGACACAAAAGAGACCTGCCACATGGAAGCATTAGTATTTGTGTTGACTCCACCAGGTGGGAGAAGTCAGAGGAGCTGGGAAAAATCGAGAAGAACACACTGAGCAGTCTAAGGCCAATCAACAGGTCAACTGGCAGTGAGGATCATTTTCTTCCGAGATTTCTTGTTTGGGTAAAGTTAAGCCCTGCTGGCTGAAACGCCTGTTAATTAAGGCCTAGGACGGAGTCCCCCTGGATTTTCCAGAGTAATGTAACTAGTGGCTTCATTAGGTGTGGCTTGGCTTCTGGCGGGTAGCCCACAGCTTGCTCCAGCCTCTCCCTGGCAGGAAGCTTCATCACCAGTCTGCAAGCCTGCTGGGGCCTGGGCCAGCCCAGGTAAATCCTGAAAAGAGCTGCCCATTTCCACTGGCAGGAAAACGATCTTGCAAATGTTCTTTCTGTAGCAGAATAATCTGATAACAACTTAAACTGGGGTTTGGAGCACCACATAGAGAATGCTGTGTCCCTAGCAATGAAACCTTAGTCTTTTTGCACTGAATACAGTATACTTTTCTAGTGGTCTCAAGACCCAGCATTTTTATTTACTACAAAGAGTCAAGCATGTCACTTCATTCTGTTTCTCCTTAGATACCACAAGGCCTTAGTTCAATTCCACATCACCATAACATTTTCTCCAGGTCATCTTGCTTCTCTTTCTTTTCTTTCTCTCTTTTTTTTTTTTTTTTGAAGACAGGGTCTCTCTTTGTCATCCAGGCTGGAGTGCAGTGGCACAATTAATAGCTCGCTGCAGCCTCAAACTCCTGTGCTCAAGCGATCCTCTTGCCTCAGCCTCTTGAGTAGCTAGGACTACAGGTATGCGCCACCACATCCAGCTAATTTTTTAAAAAGGAGAGAGGGAGGAAGGAGGTATAAGGGGCAACCACCCACTGGGTACCACGTTTACTACTGGGGGAAGAAAGGGCTCCCTGGAAGCCCAAATCTCACCTTTGTGCAATTTACCTATGTAACAAATCCTCACACGTACCCTACAACTCTAAAATTAAACACAGCAACAACAAAAATTTTTTAGAGATCGAGGTGTCTCACTAAGTTGCCCAGGCTGGTCTTAAACTCCTGACCTCAAGCCATCCTCCCACCTCAACCTCCCAAAGCTCTGGGGTTACAGGCGTGAGCCACCATACCCCACCTTGATTTCTTTTCCTCCCAAACACTTATCTACCTACTGCACACATTTTGGTAAGTAGAACATCCGGACTCACACGTTACATCACTACTGTGTATAGAAAACCTTATTTCTCCTGCCTATTGAGTTGCAAGCTTTTGGAGACAGGAACACTGACTTACTTATCCTTTATTTCCCCCTCAGCAAATGATCAGAATAAAGATGCCCCAGAAAGCGTCAATAGATAATTGTTCAAAGACAAAGTGAAGTAAGATTAGCCTTTGCCTACTAAAGGGAAAACTGGTGAGATCTAAGATAATGAAAATGTGGGGTATTTTCAAAAGAAAAAGCCATTTGAGTTGGTCGTTGTTTATCTGTGTGTGGTTCATCTACCTGGTAGGTATCCACACCAATTTAAATTGCTAACTGGATATCTAACCCCCAGCTCTGCTTTGGTCTGTCATCTCCTACCACTTGGGTGGCTTTTGTGCCCGAGAATGCCTAAGCAAACCTTCAGGAAATGGAGAGACCAGGCAAAAAAAAAAAAAAATAATAATGGAAAATAGCATTGGAGCAGGGTTAGGAGAACTAGTTTTTTATTCTTGTTGCATAGAAAAAGGCAGAACAGACTGTCCTGGTTCCCTGAATAAGCCACACACTTGACATCGCCAATGTTTCTGTGCCCTGCTGTGCCTGGCAAAACCTGCTCCTCTCTCAAATTCAGAGTCAGATATAACCTCCTCTGTGAAGCTGTGCAACAGCCTCAAGCAGAATTAATCATGTCCTGTCAAACTCTCTGTCTTGTCTGTTCACAGTGCAGTAACAAAATGCCATAGAAGAAGTGGCTTATAAACAACAGAAATCTATTTCTTACAGTTCTGGAGGCCGGAAAGTCCAAGATCAAGGCACCAGCAGATTCGGTGTCTGGTGAGGGCCCACTTCTGGTCCATACATGGCTGTGTCCTTGCATGGCAGAAGGGGTAAGGGAGCTCCTCAGAGCTGCTTTTATGAAGGCACTAAACCCATTCATCTAGGTGACCTAATCACTCCTGAATGCCCCACTTCTTAATATCTTTACACTGGAGGTTAAGATTTTAACATGTGAATGGGGAAGGGGACACACAAGCATTCAGTCAACAGCACCCTGTTAGGTTAGTATTATGCTGTAACTGGCTGTCCATGTCTTTCTTTATATTAAATTGTGAAATTCACTGAGTTGTACAAGGAATTTATTCAAGATAATAAAAAAAAATTAGTTTGTTACTTATGTGAGAATAATTGAGACACAGAGAGTTTCAGTGGCCTATTCAAAGCCCTAAACCAAATCAGCAATAATGTATGAACAGATCCCACTGCTTCTGACTCCTGTGTCACAAGCATTCAACCGCCTGACTGTGTCTCAGTGAAAGAAAGTCCATCAGCCATGAATGAAAAGGAAGGATTAGATGAGAAGAGGGTGCCTGTCTGCCTCTGAGCTGCTGATGGACAAAGAATCCTGGCTTGCTGTGATGACCCGGAAGCGCTATCAGAGCCTCCTCTCCCAGGACACTCCATCAGGGCTCTCCCAAAGGGTCCCAGAAGACCCACTCCACTTCCCAGTGTGGCCTTTTCCACAATTTGAAGTAGCAGTTTAAAATCAGTAGCAAATCTGTCTTAAAATCATTAGTTCTTCCATAGAGGAGCTGCATTTGAAGTCGTTCTACTCAGCTCAGATCCATAACTATGATCTATCACCCAGCTACAGCGTTCAGCTCCAATACATTGCAACTACCCACCTGCCTGCCCTGCAGTGTCTACAGAGGTTGTGATGATTTACCTCTCAGACTTACCTTAGCTCCAAGATCTCAGATTTGAAATTCCTCCTCCCTGACCACAACATTCCTGACTTCCATGTGTAACGTTTCCTCACACCTGCTGGACACAGTCACAGGGTGCCTCATAACCTCCACTGGCTGCATGTGGCCCTCTGTCATCACCCACAAACCTGCCCAGTGCCACCTCTATCTCAGTCAGGACTCCTCACCCTCCATCACCCATGCCTTTGCTGGGTCTGCCTGCCTGACTCCACCTTGATTACGTCTTTCATTTTTTTTCCTCACCAGGCACTGTGTATCTCTATAGAAATCCATTACATGTTATAAAACCATTAAGAATTCATGCATTTATCCTCAACAAGACTTACTATATCCATCTGCATGTCCCCATCACACCTTAAACATTGTATGTTCAAAACTAAACTTCTCCTGACATACCAAGTTCTATTATTGGTGTGACCAATCTCCCAGTAACCAAGAATTGAAATCAAGAGTGAAATTTGAGGACCAGGCTCGGTGGCTCATACATGCAATCGTAGCACTTTGGGAGGCCAAGGTGGGAGGATTGCTTGAGCCTAGGAGTTCAAGACCTGCCTGGGCAATATAGCAAGATCTCATCTCTACCAAAAAAAAAAAAAAAAAAGACAGTCATGGTGGCACACACCTGTAATCCCAGTTACACAGGAGGCTGGGGAGGGAGGATCACCTGAACTCAGGAGTTCCAGGCTGTGGTAAGCTGTGATCGTGACTTCAGTCTGGGTGACAGAGTGAGACCCTGTTAAAAAAAAAAAGAGTGAAATTCACTTCCTTTCCTTCCTTCTTCCCTCAACTCCCAGTGATCAAATCCTTATTTATTTATTTTTAAAATCATAGCATATCTAAAATCCACCCCTTCTTTCCCCTGCAGACCCATATGCTGTCCCTGTTACACTAATGGTGATAACCTCTTAACTGATCTTGGATCCTTCAATTCTACAACTTTAGCCTGACGTGAGAGTCACTGACAACTGTGTGTGTTCTGAATGGCCACCAGTGCAGCTTCAGGATCCTTGGCCAAGGGACAAGACTGTGGACGAGCAAAGGTGCCTGTCCAACCACAGATGTTAACCTCCTCCCAAAGTTCAGTGAGAGGAGGAGGTGGAAGAGACCCCTTCCTGATTCCAGAGTAGAGATTCATGCACACTACAGTTCTTACTTGTTAGACCTGGAAAAGTGAAGCTAAATGGCATGTGGGAAAAAAAATCGGTTCAAATATCTAATGCCACAAACCTCTTTCATTTTTTCATGAGTACAAAGTATTGGCTTAAATGATAGCCAGTTGATACCTGTTTATACCAGCCTTATAAATTGGTAATAAAACATGTCCAGGTCACAGGATTTTTCTAAACAGCTCACCATTCCATGCCATACGATCCATCAGATAAAGAATAACTGAAATAAGTACTTTTAAGCCGCCCTCCCTAAGTTGACAGGAAGGTCAGATGAAGCCTTGAAAATCCTAGTCTTTTGAAGGAGTTTAAACCTCATATTGGAGGCCAGGCATGGTGGCTCATGCCTGCAAGCCCAGCACTTTGGGAGACTGAGGTGGGAAGACTGCTTGAACCCAAGTAGTGACATCCTGTCTCTACAAAAAAAATTTAAAAATTAGCCAGGCATGGTGGTGTGCACCTGTAGTACCAGCTACTCAGGATGCTGAGGCAGAAGGATTGCTGGAGCCTAGGAGGTCGAGGCTGTGGTTTGCCACTGCACTGCAGCCTGGGCAACAGAGTGAGACCTTAACTAAAAAAAAAAAACAAAAAACCAACTCATTCTGGAAATGAATGTCTTCTCATCTCCCAAGGCACTAAGACTTCTCAGACTAAACAACAACATGCAGACTTAGGAGTAACACAAACAACAAAAATCAAATTCCTGGTATTTGCTTCTAGGTTATAGCTTGATTTTAGAAAAGGCCACATATAAGAACAACCATTTCTCCTGACTGTAACCTAACCTCCAGTCTCAGATGACATCTGATTAGAATCTGTGCAAGTGCCACCTGAGTGCCTGGATTGTTTTTCCAATCCAGCTGAAATGTCCGCGTCCACAGTTTCTACATCAGTTGCCCATCAATGTATACTTTACAGATAGATACCACCAGATCATCACTTGGGTGCTGCCATAGCACCCATGGGCCCTGGAAGATTTAGACACAGATTATAATAGCAGCCAAGAGACAAACAACTCCTTCCAGTCCGTGCTCAAATCTCACCTTTTCAAGGAGGCTTTCCAATCCCCCAATTGACTTAAGTCTGCATTTGTGCCCTCCCCGGCACCCCAGAGTCCCAACTCAAGTCTATTTTTTCTCGGTTGTCCATACTTTGATTTTTGTACTATTTATCATCTATGTCTTAACATATTATTTTCTTTCTCATACTTCTTAAAATGCTGACAAAATACACATAACATAAAATGTACCATCGTAACCATTTCAAGTGTATAATTTAGTAGTGTTTAAGTACATTCACAGTGCTGTGCAACCAATCTCTGGAATTCTTCATCTTGTAAAACTGTAACTCTACCCATTAAATACCTCCCCATCTCCCCATACCCACAACTCCTGGCAAGCACTATTCTGCTGTCTCTATGAATTTAAAGTAGAGAACACTACTCTGGGTACCTGATATAAGTGGACTTATACAGTATTTGTCCTTTTGTGACTAGCTTATTCCACTTACCATATTATCTTCAGGGTTCATCCATGTTACAGCATATGTCAGAATCTCCTTCCAAGGCTGAATAATATTCCATTGTATGTAGATACCATTCTTTGCTTATCTATTCATCCACTGATGGACACTGGGGTTGTATCTTTTGGCTATTGTGACTAATGTAGCTGTAAATATGGGTGCATAAATAACTCAAGACACTGCTTTCACTTCTTTTGAGTATATACCCAGAAATGGGATTGCTGGGTTTTATAACAGTTTCAATTTTTAAAGGAACTGCCATAGTGTTTTCCATAGAGGCTGTGGTTTTTTATATTCCTACCAATAGTGCACAAGTGTTCCTATTTCTCCACTCCTCATCAATACTTTCTTTTTTTTTTTCCAGTTGGGGTTTTACTCTGTCACTCAAGCTTGAATGCAGTGGCATGATCACAGCTCACTGCAGCCTCAGACTCCTGAGCTCAGGTGATCCTTCCACTGCAGCTTCCCGAATAGCTAGGACTACATGCACATACAACCATACTTGGCTATTTTAAAAATTTTTTTGTAGAAATGAGGTCTCGCTATGTTGTCCAGGCTAGTCTTGAATTCTTGAGCTCCAGTGATTCTCCCACCTTGTTCTCCCAAAGTGCTGGGATTACAGGCATGAGCCACCATACTCAGACACCAACACTTTTTAATTTCTGCTTTCTTTTAATAGTAGCCATCCTAATGGATGTGAGGTTAGTATATTATTTTTATTTATGACAGTTATTATCTATTTTTCCTAGCCTTGCTGCTGGCCCAAATATAAGCCCTACTAGCAGAGAGATTGTTGTCCATTTTGTTCACTGTTGTATCCTCTGTACTCAGAACAGTACTTAGTATGAGTAGGTGCTCAGTAAATATTCAGTGTAAAAATGAATAAATGAGTAAAAGAAAGACACACTGAAAGCATGCTGATCTTTCCTTGTTTCTATGTCAAAATCTCAATTTGGCTTTAGTCATTAATATGTTTATCTTTTATATTGATATATTACCCTTACACAAGCAACTTAGGGCTTTTAGAAAGCAATTATCTCTTTAACAAGTGTTTGCTGGGTGTCAGGGTCTCACTCTGTTGCTTAGGCTGGGTGCAGTGGCATGATTCCAGCTCACCGCAGCCTCAAACTCCAGGGCTCAAGCGATCCTTCTGCCTCAGCCTTCTGAGCAGCTGGTACTGCAGGCATGTGCCACCATGCCCAAATAATTTTCTCTTTCTTCTTCGTTTTTTTTGTAGCGATGAGGTCTCGCTGTGCTGCCGAGGTTGGTCTCGAACTCCTGGCCTCAAGCAATCCTCCCACCTTGGCCTCCCAAGTGCCAGGATTACAGGCATGAGCCACCATAATCAGTCCAGATAGATGTTCTGAAGCACATGGAATTTAGTTTTTTGAAACGCTCACAAAAAGTCCTTTAACAGACCAAGCAGAGAATTTGCTGTACACTGAAAGATGAGTTATGATGTGGAATGGGGTGTGTGACACCTACTTGATAGCTCTGCTCAGCTGTAACAAAGATACCTCAAGATGAACACTAGCAGAAGAGAATCAAGCTCCCCCACTAAACCTACCTCTGTCTTGTGCTTCTTGTTCCTATTTCGGTAAATGGCTGTACCCAGGAGCTCAAGCCAGAAATCAGAGATACATCATTCCTTCTTCTTCACTTGGTATTCCTTCTTCTCCAGTTGCCAATAGCAATTATTATAATGTCTCACCTATATTGAGCACTTGCTGTATGCTAGGCATGGTTCTGTGTTCATCGCATGTGACTTAGCTACATAAATAAATGCAACTCACTGATTCTTCACAACTCTATGAAATGGAATCTACTATTTTTAGCTATAGTGCAGATGAGGAAACAGACTAAGTCCCTTGCCCAATGTCACCCAGATAGGAAGAGGTGGAGCTACAACCTGTGCCCAGGTTGTCTGGCTTCAGATCCCATGCCCTAAACTTTTATGCGATTTAGGAAATGCTTTCTGTTTCAACCTCATTTATAGGAAATCATTCTACAGTGTATGGGTCCAATTTCCTAAGTGTGTAAGTGGTTATAATTTTGTTCAAGTCCTTCATCTCTTTCTATTATGCAGCTTGGATAATGGACATACCAGTGGTCAAGAAGACTGGATGTATGTGTAGTAAGCTTAGGACCTTACTGGGAGGTTGCTGTTAAACAAAAGTTCTTGATTTCTCTGATTTTTTTTCCTCTCTGAAGTGGAATGTGTCAGCAAGTTAGTTTAATTGGAGACTGTGATTAATCAAAGCTATATTGCAGTAGATAAGTAGATACAGTCATTAATATCCATCAAGGTACATTCCTCATAAGCGCCATTAAAAAAATGGATGACTTCCTTCTTTGAGGTCATATTGATCTTAGAGGCAAGGTAGACTGGAAGGCAGACCTACTCCCATTGAATTAAATGAATCACATACTTCAAAATAAACTACAATCCTTCTGGTACCAGCAGTGCCATCTGTAAACTGCAAATAATAATAAAGGCCAACAACTTGAAACTTCTTAATTAAAGTTGAAAAAAAATGAGTGCATTATAAGCATGAAGACGAGATGATTGCCAGTCCAGAAAGGGTCACTTTTAAGTTTTAGGCTTATTTGGTGTCTAATAGCCAACAGTATATAAGATCACCATCAAATTAACATTCAAATAAGAGATTTTAAAGCTAAAGGGTGCATTTTAAAGTCCTCAAGTTGCTTTTAGAAAACAAAGATACAGTACCAGCCAAAAGCTATTTGGGCAAGTCCATAGATCATGTGAGCTAGAAAGAAACAAGCACTCAATGCTACTAGAAAATTCAAGGTCAGCACTTGCAGTTTTATCCCGGCCACCCCAGCACTCCCTTTGACAAAGGTTGTAGTATCCACTGGAAAGCTGCAGTCATTCTCCAACTTGCTAGTTCAGCCTCACCCGCCTCACCCCTCCAGAGAATTCCATTATTTTGATACTCCCAAATAAGCAAATGATGATCTGGGGGGCCTCTTCTTATTTGACATCCAAAAAGATGCAAAAATAACAATAGTAAGTCAGATGCAAAAATAATAATAAGCCAGGAGTGACTTCAGCTGAAGTACGATGTTTGGGTTTGTTTGTTTATTTGAGTCAAGGTCTCACTCTCTCACCCAGGCTGGAGTATGGTGACACAATCACAACTCACTGTAGCCTCAACCTCCTGGGTCCATGAGATCCTTCTGCCTCATCCTGCTGAACCGGGTACTACAGGTGTGCACCACCATGCCTCATTTATTTGTTGGTTTTTTGTAGTGACGAGGTCTTGCTGTGTTGTCCAGGCTTGTCTCAAACTCCTGGGCTCAAGCAATCCTCTCACCTTTGCCTACTAAAGTGCTGGGATTACAGGCATGAGTCAATGCGCCTGGCCTGAAGTACAATTTCAGATAAGCATTTCTAGATACAAGTATACAGTTAATGGGTCTCTTACCTAATTTTTAGAAAATATCTTTAAAATACTTAGCTAATCTAATATGGTTTCTTTTTCTCCTCTCTCTCTTCCCACACCCAATATCCAGCTGAGACTTCTGAAAAAGAAAAGTAACGCTGCCCATCCTGCTGTTAAATCGGAGCATTCCAGAATGAGCCTCGGCTTGACTTTTCCTTGCAAAAGAATATACTGTTGATGAAAACAGCAACAAAAGAAAACCACACCTGTGTGCACACAGCCTGATCTTAACCACCCAGAAGGTAGCCTGGCATCCTGTGTCAACATTCCTAGAGACAGGCAGGCCTGGAACAGCCCCTCCAGCTTGTGTGAGCACATCCTATCAGCTGATAATGATTTCTGGTGACTACAGACTGGCCTGAGCCATTTGTGCTACCCAATCCATGACCTATAATATGGCCATGAGGCTGGGTTTGGTGGCTCAACCTGTAATCCCAGTACTTTGGGAGGCCGAGGTGAGTGGATTGCCTAAGCCTGCGGGTTTGAGACTAGCCCGGGCAACTTGGTGAGACCTTGTCTCTACAATAAATCAAATAAGCCGGATTCGGTGGCTCAGCCTGTAATCCTGCGCCTTGGGAGGCTGAGGTGAGTGGATTGCCTGAGCCCGTGGGTTCGAGACCTGCCTGGGCAACTTGGCGAGACCTCATCTCTACAATAAATCAAAAAAATCAGCCGGGCGTGGCAG
>CAUYQG010003326.1:0-23371 GCA_963574415.1 Tarsius wallacei
CTGTTGCCCAGGCTAGGGTGCAGTGGCATGATCACAGCTCACTGTAGCCCCAACCTCCTGAGCTCAAGCGATCCTTCTGCCTCAGCCTCCTGAGTAGCTGGGACTATAGGTGCGTGCCAAAACACCTGGCTAATTTTTTAAAAAAGAATTCTTGGGACATTCATCAGGAGAAGTCTGAACTTCTCCTTCAACCTGGGCTGCTCTCAGGGCCTAGTTTACAGCCATCATATTCAAAATAACTCCTCTGAAAAATGACACTGTAAATCAAGTCTTGTAAATCAGTACCCAACCCTATGTTCTAGGCATTTTTATCTCAGTCTGCACCTTTGTTTTCACCCAACTGACCGTTAGCCCTGCTTTTTTGGTGAAGAACTTTCCAAGAATCTGAATACAAAACAGGCTCAGCCCTTTCCTCCAGAACACTCAGGCGACATTTCCATCACTGGGTGACAGTCTCGTGCCACTATGGAGAAAAAATGTGGGCAGAGTCACAGCCCCTGTTTGCTAGGAATAGAAGGGGACCTCGTGAGGTGAGAGATCACAGACAGACTTTTCAAGCAGTTCATCAGGGATGCAAAAAGGTGAACTGGGGGAAAACAAGAACTTGGAAAGTAAAGAGAAAAAGGAAAAAGCAGCATGAAGGTATATTTTCCTTTAAATACTTTTACTAAAATGTCAGGTGCGACTTGGAGGGGGGTCAACATGGTCCATGGCCATGGTGCTGGGATTATAGGCATGAGCCACCGTGCCTGGCCAGAGGTCATATTTAATGACTGCTGGATCCAGAGGTGAGGAAGAGGCAGGGGCCAAGCCAGCTCTTAGGTTTCTCTCTGAACGGCTGGTGGATGAGAGGGTGGGATACTGAGTAGAATAGGATTTGGGAGAGGAATGATTTGGTGGAAGATAATGAGATGAGTTTGAGGTACCAGATGTTCCAGGGGTCTGTAACTCACAAGAGAGATCAACTTAAAGACCCACCTGGGTGTTTGACCAAGGATGTAATGACCGAGGAGGGAGAGGGTGAGGCATCTGGAGTGATGAAAGCAAAGACAAGGCCTCTGGGAGGGTCAAGCAGGTGAGGATCCTGAGATGGAAACAAGAGGAGAACCGAGGAGAGCAGTGTTCTGGAAGCAAGGAGTGGGCACAGGGCAATAGTTGAGAAATGATAGGTCTGAGAGTGTCCACTAGGTCGGGCTGCTTGTGGGAAATGAGAGCTGGCTTTCTCTCACCATGACAGAGGAAGGAACTCTTGGGAAGTTCACATCACTCACTAGCACTATTCTCATGGGGAGCCCACCTTGCTTTCCTCTGCCAGTTTAAATCCCCAGCCCATCTTTTTTTGGTTTTCTTTTGAGATAGGGTCTCACTCTGTCACCCAGGCTGGAGTGCAATGGCACCATCACAGCTCACTACAGCCTCAATCTCCTGGGCTCAAGCAATCCTTCAACCTCAGCCTTCCAAGTACCTGGGACTACAGGCACATGTCACCATGCCCAGCCAATTTTTTTGTATATTTTTTGTAGAGATGAGGTCTCACTATGTTTTCCAGGCTGGTCTCAAACTCCTGGGCTCAAGTGATCCTCCTGCCTCTGCCTCCAGAGTGCTGGGATTACAGGCATGAGCCACCGCACCTGGCTCCCAGCCAATCTTTTAAGTCTCACCAGGCCAGGTACGACGGCTCATGCCTACAATTCCAGCACTTTTGGGAGGCTGAGGTGAGAGGATTGCCCAAGCCCACAGGTTCAAGACCAGCCTGGGCAACTTGTCAAAAACTCATCTCTACTACAAATAAAAAAATTAGCTGGGTATGGTGGTGCGTGTCTGTAGTTCCAGCTACTTGGAAGGCTGAGGCAGAAAGATCGCCTGAGCCCAGCATGTCAAGACTGAGGTGGCCGTGAGCATGCCACTGCACTCCTGCCTGGGCGACATAATGAGACTCTGACTCAAAAAAAAAAAAAAAAAAAAGACTTCCCTGGGTCATGGAGGACAGAGATGAAACTGTTCTCTCTCTAAATTCCAAGTTCAGCAACACCTGACACCCCATCTAATAATGCATCTCTGTGTCTCCCCCTATTCAAGTCTGGCAGGAAATCAACACCTAGAGTAGACACACTGGCAAAATCCAGGAAGGCAGGGGCAAGGGTTAGAGACAAAAGTGCAGTAACCTGAGAAGTAAGAAGGAAGCAGGGAAACCTGGAGTCTGGCAGCTCTTTCAAGAAAGCTGCCATCAAAGGAAAGGAAAGTGGAAGCATGCTAGTGTAAGAAAGCTGCAGAAATAAGGGCGTGGGTGTCTTGCTTTGCTTATAAACATGGGGAAGGCGTGAGTAGGGGCCAAGGGAAAACGACCTGCGAGAGCCTGGCTTCCCCCAACAGACCTTGTTCTTCTCTCCTAGGTCACGCCCAGAGCAGAAGCATGAATGACATTTCTCTCACGCCAAACACGGACCAGGTAGTAGAGCCCCTGCACTGGGCTGCAGTGGATGGCCAGGAAGAAGCTTCTGGTTTTAGGGGAAGGGAGTCCCTGTGGGCAGAACACCACTCCTACGAAGGAGCAGAAGTCCCAGGAAGGACCCCAGGAAGGACTCTGGGCTGCCTGGGTGACTCTGCCCGGCCCATCAGTTGGGTACTGACCGACTCCCAGGTGCTGGCCCAGATGGGGCCAGCTGTTTTTGAGCTTGAGATTTGTTGGAGAGAGAAGACCACACACGTAGCTTCATCTCCCCCGGGACCCACAAACACCTTCAAAGGTGGGATTGTAGTTGGGTCTGGCGGGGAGAAGGAAGGGGAGCTTCCCTGTGGGGAGAACAATGATGGTTAATTAATTGGACTGCTGAACGGTGTGTCTTCTTCCTCTGGTCTCCCGCTGGCTTGGCAGAAAACCCCTTGATGAGATCAGAATCCTACAGAGTCCGAGTTCTAAGGTCCACAGCCAGGAACCCTGTGATGATGCCCCCCGGGGAGGCCCCCTCAATTCCAACCCCTGCACACCTCAAGGGCAGGATGTTCCATGGTCCCCCTGCCTGTGCTCCCAGGAAGAAAGGTGACAAAGGAAACCTGAACCAGGAATAGGAAGACAGTGACAAAGGAAACCTGAAACTTGGTGAGAAGCCCTCGGGAGCTGAGGTGACCTCCAGGCCTTCTAGGTACCCCATGTTTGACAGAAGGCAAAACAAAGATAGTCCCTCATGTCCGTGTTCTGAGGTGCAAAACGATTAGAGCACCGACAGCAAAATGAGCCAACAGTTAAGGTCCACACACTGCGTGGACTATACTGTGCCAAGCATCTTCTGTGCGTCCTGAAGATATGCTTGTCATCCTTATCTTACCGATGAGAGAGCCGGAGGCTAGATGAAGTTAAATAACACGCCCAAGTCTATACTGCTGAAAGGTGGCAGAACACTGATTTGACCCAGGCAGACTGGCTCCAGAGCCTCTAGTTTGGCAGTAACTTAGAAAGCAGTCAGGAAAAAAAAAAAGAAAGAAAGCAGCCAGTATTCTGGCATATTGTCTGGAGGGGAACACCAATTTTAGCCATGCACACGGACAGTAAAGCCATGATTAAAAAAAAAAAAAGCTTCACCCAGTAAACATCTTTCATAACATGGAAGTGGAAATAATAATGCTGGCTATCACTTGCACTGGGCCTGCTCCCTTAATCCGAGGGTTGGAGCCCAGTACCTGGCGCCAGCATCTAGCTCTCTCCTGACTGGCGCTTGCTGCCATTTCTCTGTATTTGTAGCACTGGTGGTTTGTACCCCAGCGGGCGCTCTGCAGGGGCAAGCCCAGAGGCGTCTGCTCTGCAGGCTTCTTCATTCTTGGTTTGTGCAAAGCTAAACTCCATGCTCACCCTCAGCTGACAGGTTCCCAGTGAACACAGTGGATTCAGACAGCATCACCACACTGCGTGACTCTGTAGTGCAGAGCTGGACTCGTCCCTGAGGGTTCAGGACATGGGGTCAGCCGGGCCCTGGTCGTACAAACCCATGTCCAGAACACCAGCATGCCCCATCTAGGATGGCCAGAACACCAGCATGGCCTCATGTCTGGGCTGCCACCACCCTGACCTCCTGATCAAACATATCACTCTCTGCAAAGAAGAACCAAGGCCCTCTTTCAGTTCCTCTTCTCTCCAGGAATGCAAGTGGATTGATTGATTGGCCCACCCCAAAGCTTTGTTGCTTTCAGAGGCCTCAGGGCGCTCCTGCCCACTCCACCTCCCCTCTCCTCCCTTGGGTTCCCTCCCTGCTGATACTTGGGGACACAGAGCTGGCATGGAGATGGTGGCCTGGAACACCCAACCCTCCACCCTGAAGAACACTGCTTATTGGTCAGCTAACTATGCCTGGGACAAAGGGGTTTTCTGGGTCTCAGGGACTCCGGCCTTCCCATCAACTCCTGCCCTTGTTTTTTCTCACTGTTATTACGATCCTTGGGGCTGTTGATGGTTACCCGAGTGGTCATGGAGTGTGACTTTTTTTCTTCCCCCCTGATTGGATTTAAAAGGTTATAAGGGTGTGTAGCCCTTGCTTATGTGCCTCTCCTCATGCGGGTAGGCCACCCAGTCCAGTGTGTATCATGCCCCCGCCCCCACTCCCTTGAATCGAATCAGGAAACAGCTGTGGGACAAAAGGACAGGACCTGCTGGCCATGCCCATGTCCACAATTGACCCCTCCATAGGGACAGAAAAAGACATAAGGAACCCGTGTCTTCACTAAGCCTGCAAGAAACAAACATTCCTGTGCCCACAGCAGGAGGATTAGTGGGAAAATTGTGATGTCCTAGGACCTCTCTTCAGAACTGGCCAGGGCCTTCCCCCATGTCGGCCATTGTGGACTATACCTGGCCCTGTCCTCCCTAAATGTTCCCTCTCCTTCCCCCTACAAAATGATCTCTGTCTCTTGTCCATCCCCTCACTGCCCAGAGAGAAAGCAATCTGAAAAAGTAATTCATTCTAAGATGATAAGGACTAAGAAAACCTTGAAAGTACTTTCTCAGGGGTATTTTCATCGTCAAAAGGACTCAGGAGAAGTGAAGTCATTAACACAGAGAGTGGGAATAAATTTGGGCTTGTCTCCAACACCTCTCACATCAGGCCCCATGACTCTGCCTATGTGACCTTCCTGCCTGGAACAGACACCAGTTAGAGGGACTGGAGAGAGACCACCTTGATAGCCTCAGTTGGAATGACTCAGTCAGTTACGAGTTTCTGGGGAGGTCCCCTGGGGGTGACTTGGGGGTGAGAAGTTTCCCGAAAACTTGGAGACTGGCCTAGGGGTTCCCGTGAGCCAGGAAGCTGGTGGCAGAGGGAAAACAAAACTCATCTACTCTGATCCTCCTTCCCTCAGCTACCAAAGTCAAGGTTGGAAAGGGGAGGGTCTGGGTGGCTGAAGTGTAAGTGCTAAGACTCCCATCTGCCCGGGCCAAGGGAGGCAAGTTCTGGACTCTTTCTGGCCCCTCAGCTCATGCCTCTGTTGAGTAGTTTTCATACATCAAGGAATGTCTTAGGGTCAAGTCATTGCCAGTTTTTTCCCCATCTTAATGGTCCCTGGGGTTAATCTGTGTTGAATCCCCTCATCTGTAGAATCAGGGAGAGTGTTTGGTTATTCTTACAGTCTCTTGAGCAATGCTTGGAGAAATTTTTTAGGTAAGTCCCCCAAAACAGTCTGAAAAGGGGGTGAGAGCAGGTGGGAGGTATATGGGTATCTCGCTTTCCCCTCCCTGACCAGCGGAAAAACAAATTCATGAAGAAGATCCCCAAGGACTCAGAAGCCTCTAATGTGCTTGTGGGCGAGGTGGACTTTTTGGACCAGCCATTCATAGCATTTGTGCGTCTCATCCAGTCTGCCATGCTGGGAGGAGTGACCGAGGTGCCTGTCCCCACGAGGTGAGAGCCGTTGAAACCTGCCCCCATGCCACCCTCAGGGAGCCAGCTATCTGTGCAGTCAGCAAGCAGCACTGTTAGAGGCACTGCTAAACAGAGAGGTTTGCTGGAAAGGGAGCTCTCCTGACTAGGGAAGAGTGTGAGAGAGCTAATTACAAATAATCACACAAGAGAAGGAGGCAACAGCTGGGAGAGAAGACACCAGGGGGGTTTGGGCAGGCAAGACAAAGACAAGGAGGGTCTCATGGGAGAAGAAGAAATGTTTCTCCAAAGAAAATACAGTGTTCAAAGGAGGGAAGTTAAAAGAGTGAGTGGGTACTGTTTAGGGCGAAAGATTTCTCTCCACCTGCTCCCGTTTTTCCTTTTCACTGTCCTTCGTCTTCTTTTCAGATTTCTGTTTATATTGTTGGGACCTTCTGGGAGAGCAAAATCCTACAATGAAATTGGCCGCGCCATTGCAACCCTCATGGTAGATGATGTAAGTGGGAACCAGAAGCTTGTATTCCCGAAGGTTGTGTCTCCCACAGCAAGTGCTGTGCCTTCATCCATTCACTTACCCAGCAGGCACATTTGAGCACCTGCTGTGTACCAGGCCATGCATAGAATGTTGAAGATTATGAGAATCAGGGAATGGCATCAAGCAAGTGGGAGGGACAGATCTATAAGTCACAAAATTAGCCATGAGCTAGTTGCCCAGGGAGTCAAGGAGGGCTTCGTGGATGAAGAGAGCTTTAAAGCTAAGGGATGAGCAGGAGGTGGAAAGACCCAGCATGAGCCTAGAAGGCAAAAATTCCTGACCAAGGAAACAGGAGTCAGGCTCAAGAAAGCCAGATGAAAGCGGTTCGAGGCAGGTTCAAGGTAAGAGCTTTGAGAACAGGAGGTGATACCAGAGAAATTAGCCAGAGACTAGACAGGGCCTGTGACACACTCTGTCCCCAGAGTGATGGGGAGCCCAGAGGATGTTAAACACAGATATAACCCAGTCAAATCTATAAGTCAGAAAACATGCTCTGGGCTGGGCACAGTGGCTCACACCTGGCCAAGGCAGGAGGATCACCTGGGGCCAGTAGTTCAAGTCCAGGGCAACACAGTGAGGCACCATCTCCACATACACGTTATCATATGTAATAGGAAAGTGTGCTGTGAAGACCGTGAGTGATGCAACCTGACCCTCTAAGAGTGAAGGGCCAGGAAAAGAGTGAAAAATGGATGTGAACTATCTTCACTCCTGGGACTAGGCCCTACAAAGATTTTCTAATGTGCTTGCCGTGTGGAAAACTAAAACCAGAAAGGTTAAGTAACTCAACCAAAGACCCACAGCAAGAATATGGAGACCTGGCCTTCAGACCCAAGATGGGCTGTCCTCCCTGATGCCTGCTGTTTTCCCTGTGCCCTGTTTTACCAGCTGTGCTAAGCTCTCACCCAAAAACTGACAGTGAGTCAGCAGCAGGAGCATTGGCTCCAAGTGACTTCTTTGACCAGATGTGATTTGCTCCCAGGAACGTCTGGGACGGCTGAGTCTCTCCTACCTCCTCTCTCCTCCCAGCTCTTCAGCGACGTGGCCTATAAGGCCCGCAACCGGGAAGATCTGATTGCAGGAATCGATGAGTTCCTGGATGAGGTCATTGTCCTTCCCCCTGGAGAGTGGGATCCAAATATCCGAATTGAGCCCCCCAAGAAAGTGCCCTCTGCTGACAAGAGGTGAGTATGTGAGTGGAGGGGTGGGGTTGGGGAGCAGAAGAGGCTTCCACTCTGTACGTATCGTTTTATTCATCTTTATGATAAATCAGACATAAATATGGCTAAAGCGAATATTCGTGAAACCTGGGCGGCCTATGTGTGAGTATTGTTAGATCACTTTTTGCATTTTCCTCTGTCTTTTAAGATGTTTGATAATTTTGCTGGAGAGGTGAGGACGCACTGGGGACAGTCCTGGATGGGCCGGGCCCTTCCCAGGGTTGGGGGTCCCATTCTCTTGTCCCTTTCTTTTCCAGGAAATCCGTGTTCTCCCTGGCTGAGCTGGGCCAGATGAACGGCTCTGTGGGAGGAGGTGGCGGAGCCCCCGGAGGAGGCGGTGGCGGCGGCGGTGGCGGCGGAGGTGGAGGGGCTGGTGGCAATGGGGCTGGTGGAGCGAGCAGCGGGGATGATGGAGAGATGCCAGCTATGCACGAAATCGGGGAGGAGCTTATCTGGACAGGAAGGTACCCACCCCAGGCCTGACAGTGACCCCCCTGTCCTGTAGACTTCTCTCCTTCTCAGCCACCCTTAGGGACCTTCCCACCACTGCCTGTAGCGCCCACTCAGGGCCATAGGTCTGACCCCCGAGTTCTGGCCCTCCCAGAAGCCCTCAAAACCCCTCCTGGGTCCCAAAAAAGGGTGGCCTAAGGAGAGCAGAACTCAAGACCCTGGCTTTTCTCTTGGGCTGCTGCAACAGAGTATCACAGACCAGGCGGCTGAAGACAACAGGAAGTGATTCTCCCACAGTTTCAGAGGGCAGGAGTTCCACATCAGTGTCAGCAGGGTCGAGCACCCTCTGGGACTCTGGTGGAATCCTTCCTTGGCACCTTCCAGCTTCTGGAGGTGGCCACCGCCTTGAGGTTCTCGGCTTGCAGCTGCATCACTCCCATCTTCACCTCTGTCGTCTTCTCCCTGTCCATCTGTCTGCACATAGCATTTTCCTCCTTGCATAAGGGCATCGGTCATATTGGATTAGGGCCCCCAAACGACCTCATCTTAACTTGATTACTCTGCAAAGACATAGGTCACATTCACAGGTACCCCAGTTACAATTCAACTCATAACAATTCTTTTTCTTTCCTTCTTTTTTTTTTTTTTTTTTTGAGAAAATCCTCCTGTCCTGAGTTTCTTTGTCAGCTCTTGGCATCACCCAGGTTGCTCTAGATTTAGCAAAGAGCATGGCTCTGCAAACTACGTATAAATCACAACTTTGAGAGTGATATTATGTTTGATATGCTCTTGGCTTTATGCCAGTGGTTCTCAATTGGAAGTAACCTTGCCTCTGTCCCGCTCCCCAGCCCAAGACATTTGGCAATGTCCAGAGACATTTTTATTTGTCACAACTGGAGGGAACATGCTAGTGGCATCTAGTGGGTAGAGGCCCAGAATGCTGCTAAATATTCTACGATGCACTGGACAACCACTGCACAGCAAAGGATCATGCAGTCTAAAACAGTAATGGACCAAGATTGAGAAGCTTTGCTTCACACTACGGACTGCATTAGGGCTATGATAAACAGTATCCCCAATAAACACTGTGTCCCCAAACCTAAAATTATCCACTCAGTTGTTTCAGAGAGAGAGGGAGAGAACAGCTGTGAGGTTTAGAATCTGTCCTTAATGAGTCTGTCTTGTAATCTGGAATGTCTCTAACTCCTAAAGTTGAACACCCTGTGTTTACCAAGAGCAGGAGTCCTACAAATGATCAGAAATGTGAGGAAGACCACCATCTGTGAACCCCAGGACTCCCATTCTCCATGGAATGTTAGATCTACCCTAGAACATAGTCCCATCACCCCCTCCTTCTCCCAAACGGGCTGTCTATGGCTGTCCTTCCCAGTATGAATGGTGCTGACCACAAACTATAAGAATTCATCCTGGTCGGTTGCTCATGCTTGTAATCCCAGCACTTTGTGAGGTTGAAGCAAGAGGATTGCTTGACTCCGGAGTTCAAGACCAGCATGGGCAAAATAGCAAGGCCTCATCTCTACAAAAAAATTTTTTAAAAAAATAGCTGGGTATGGTGGCACACACCTGTAGTCCCAACTACTCAGCAGGCTGAGGCAGAAGGATCAGCTGAGCCTGTGAGATTAAGGCTGCCATGAGCCGTGATGGTGCCACTGCATTCTAGCCTGGGTGACAGAGTGAGACCCCAACTCAAAAAAAAAATTTATCCCAGTCCTAAATGTTCTGGTGGAAAGACCTTTGTCCCTATCCACCCTTGGTCAAGTTCCCTTCCTTGCCCCAGACTCTGCAGGTCCCTGTAAACATCCCTGCCCCTGCACTGGTGTTAGTGGAGAGAAAGCAGCCCCCGGGCCTGTCTTGAGCAGGTTCTTCGGTGGCCTGTGTCTGGATATCAAGAGGAAGTTGCCGTGGTTCCCAAGTGACTTCTATGACGGTTTCCACATTCAGTCCATCTCTGCCATCCTATTCATCTACCTCGGCTGTATCACCAACGCGATCACCTTTGGTGGGCTTCTAGGGGATGCCACCGACAATTATCAGGTTTGTGTGAGCCAGGGGACGTGTGCCACCTGGTGGTGACAAGGAGCTTCATCCTGTAATCCTAAAATCAAGGTTTCATCCACCATCCAGGCTGAAGCTGTGACTTTTTGTCGTCCTTTACCCTTCGAAAAATAAAAGAAGTAATAATCTGGCAGTATTAACAGACCTAAGGCTAATTCATGTTACTCAAAACCAAATGTAGGCTGCTAGAAATAGGTCAGACTTTTAAGGGGAATCATCTGCTGTGTTATTTGGTACTTTTCCCATTAATACTTGAATGAACTTAATTAGCACAAATAATTGAGTTGCTAAGTGTGGCCTCCTTCCTTCCCACACTATTTTTTTTAACCAACTTTGAATTCTTAGATTGGAGTTAAGATATTTTTAGAAGGATGGTAAACTGTTACCATAACAACAAGTACAGGCCTCCTTAGGGAAAACAGTTCTGCAGAGTCACTAGGCCTTCCCCTGGGCAAGGGTCTTCTCTGATGGGGGCCTTCAGAGCAGAACTATTGGAAAGCTCAGTGCACTATTCTCACAGATAAGTTGAGATGAATTCCTATTGCCAGCCCACATCTCTCTCTCGAGCTTCGAGTTCAATATCTGGTGTCATGTCTACATAGCTGCCCCTTGGGGTCCCCCAACTCACACTGCTGGCATTGCATCCCTTATCTTCCCTACTGACCTGCTGCTTCTGGGCCTTCCCCAGCACGAGTGACACCCTGGTCCACCCAACTGTCCACGCCAGAAATTAGGCATTATCCATGACTCATAAATCCCAGCTTCCCCATATGGCCCTCATGACCTGACCCTCCTTGCCTGTCAAGGTTCATCTCACAGCATTCTCTTTCTCAGCATTTCTGCCCTACTCACCATTCTATATTCTGCTTTCCATCAATCCTAATCATGTCTCAGTTCTTCAAGGACATGCTGTGCTTCAGCTCCAGTCTTGGTCTACTCTCTTCCCTGCTCCTAGGGCACTCTTTCTTGTCACTCTGCTTAGCCCTTCTTTCCTGGCCAACTCCCTGCTCATTCCTTGGGGCTCAGCTTCCATGAATCTGCTTCTGGGGAGGCCATCCTGACCACCCTTCACTCCTACTCTGTGCTCCTGTGGCACCCTAAACCTATCTCAGGTTATCACACTCCTTGGCAGTGGCTCTCAACCGGAACAATTTTGATTCCAGGAGACATTTAGTAATATCTAGAGAAAATGGGCCGGGCTCGGTGGCTTAGCCTGTAATCCCGCGCCTTGGGAGGCTGAGGTGAGTGGATTGCCTGAGCCCGCGGGTTCGAGACCCGCCTGGGCAACTTGGCGAGACCTCATCTCTACAATAAATCAAAAAATTAGCCGGGCGTGGTAGCGCGCACCTGTAGTTCCAGCTACTGGAAAGGCTGAGGCGGAAGGATCGCCGGAGCCCAGCAGGTCGAGGCTGCGGTGGCCGGGAGCGGCTGCTGCACTCCAGTCTGGGCGGCAGAGTGAGACTCCAACTCAAAAAAAAAAAAAAAAAAAAAAGACACATTCAACTCTCTAGCGGGGCCATTTGAAAGCTTTCTATCTCATTTCCTAGATAACATGAATTTGTAGAAAATAGAGCATAAAATAATAAATAAATAGACCTTTATTGCCCCAATGATCCTGTGTATTTGGGGTAGAGGGGTAGCTACAAGAGTGATCTAAATATTGAGCTAAGATACTGAATTAAAAAATGACACTCATGCCTTATAGAAAAAATGATCAGAGATTTACACCCTCCAATTTCTTAAATTTCAGAATCAACATCCTTTATTATCTATGGACAGCATCAAACATACTCCATGTCACATCCGATGGTTCTAACTTTGTTGCACTCATGTGTTTTCTCAAAAAAAAAATGTTTTTTTAAGATATAGGGTACAATTCAGGGTTAGGTATACAAATGTTCATCTTGCAGGTACCCTTGTTGATGAGGTGTGCCCCCATCATGTGTTTTCTACTTGAGATTCAACTCCTCAGAGATGCCAGACTTTTATTGTCAACAATGTGACCTCCATTGGGGATGAGTGGTAAAGTTAACATTTGTCACCCATACTATTAGCTGTGCTGAGGAGGGCAGTGCATAGGAATTTCATGTAAATGGATTTAATGGATTAGTAAAATCTAAGCAATCTGTTTCCAGGTCAAGCCTTAGGTTATGCTTTTTCATAGGAGAGTCTTTCTTCACAAAACCCAGGTAAGGTAGGAAAGCGAGTTCACCTTGGAGCCTCTCCAAGTTGTCTTTAAATAACCCTACAGGAGATAAAATATACCCAAACATGGTATTTGCTACTTATCTATCATGACAAAGCCCAACAATGAATATTGATTTACTTATAAAATCAATACAAACTTAGTTATGACAAATTGACACTGACCTAAACATTTGTTCTACATTAGAAAAGTCCTCAAAGGTTTTTATTTTTGTTCCTAAAGTTAGAAATATTAAAAACAAAAATTCTGAATTTAGTATGTTCTTTTTAAAGAGTGAAAATGTGTCATTATGGTAAGTCTACTACTGATGGCTTAAAAGCAATTCCAACTGTCATGATTTTCCAATTAATTATATTTTATTCTTTTTTGGGGGTTAAACAAATTTTGTTCTTATATTATGTTTAAACCAGGTAATCACTGGGACTAAATAGTATTCTTTGGTGTTTTCTGAAGAATGAGGGCCGTGGCAGAAATTTAATATTTAGGAGTCTGTTTCACCTGGAACATTAAAGGAAGATGTGGTCAAACACTGGAGAGATCCAAAAATGGGCAGATAAAATTCTTACCTTTATTGCCCCAATGATCCTATTATGTTGTGTCTAAATTAATAAAAAAGTGGGCTTTTGTTACCAAATAAACATAAACAAATCTCTAAATGTTTTCAAAAAAATTTGTTCAAAATGTGTGAAGGAGGGTTATAATCTTTTACTATCAGATCAAATGTGACTAATTTAATTTGCTTAAAAGTCCTCGAAAAAAATATTTTAGAAATATCAGAGGGGTATAAGCAAGAACAAGCACAAATGCCTTCATTAATGAGCAAAGTGAGAAAAAAGCAAATTTCTAGGCTATGTGACATCAGAAACAGGATTTAACATGTGAGTAATGCCTTTCTCTTAGACGAACAAATGTCTCAATGAATAAATCAACTCACCTCCACACTATAAAGCTCATTCAAGGCATTTCAGCTCCAAAGCTCTTGACCCTAATATTGGAATCTCTGTCCAGTGTTGATATCCATTGCTGAAGAATGAATGCCTTGTAATATTATCAAATTTCAAAACTATTATGAATCTTAAAACTGGTTAATTCTGCAAAATACAAGAATGACTCAGTATCTATTAATGCCGTTTGCCATAATAATAAATCAGAGTGGATATAAGCTACGTGATCATTGTTTGCCAAAATGTATCTGATAAAATTCAATGTCTATTCTGATGAAAATGGGTAATAAAAAAGTCCTCATAAATTTCTTATATAAAAAAATATTTTCAGTCATGTACCAGTCCCTTGATTCATATAAAAACATTAGGAAAAAACCTATTAAAGTCAGTGCAAGATAAGAATGCTCACTGTCATTATTATGATTTAACATTGTTCTGAAATTACTAGTTAATTCAGTTGGACAAAAATAAAAAAATGTGGAATAAAAATTAAGAAGAAAGAAGCATAATAATTTGCAGATGTGAGCGTATATCTTAAAAACATCAAGACTTTTATCCAAAAATCTATCTGAAACGAGTATATATATAATATTTATATTATAATTATATAATTATATAAAGCAAATTATATATACTGTAAACACATTTTATATATGTGCATTTATACATAATACATTAAATGATATATGTTTATTAACCTTTAGAAGCATATGTGCTTTATACAAATTCATATGCATTAAGTTCATATGGGAAAAATATGTGAGAATTAGGAAAACATTTCTAAAAGTATTGAGGTAAGACTAGTGTGCCTGATATGAAAGTATGGTATTAAGCAATAATAATAAAAGTTTAATATAGATGGGTCATTATAGATAAACCAATAGACTAATGGAACATTCTGAAATTGTCTCCAGTATGTATCAAACTTTTGTTTCTAATAAAGATAGCAATTTAAACCAACTCCAAACATAAAGATTGCTCCATCTATTTATTGAGTTAAATAGCTAACAATTTGAGAAAAAGAAAAAAAGTCATAAGCTCACTTATTCCAGCAAAAATAACTGTACTTACATCAATTTTAAGTATAGAAGAGGGGGAAAAAGCCATTCAGACTAGAAGAGATGAGATGAAATTTGAAAGATAATCTTAAAGTATCTGAGGCATTTCTAAATAATGCAGAAATTCAGATGCCATAAAGAAGAAATTGATAAATTTGATAATATGAATTTGAAAAGCAATAATTTCCACCAAAAATAGCAGGAAAAGTAAAAAAAAAACGAATGCAAGACACTATATATGCATAATATAATATGACATAATATCATATAATGGGTGCCAAAAAATGTATACACATTTCAAGTATGATGTCCACTCAAAAGATGGCTTTAATCAAATGAATGACAGCACCACAAGATAGACAGGACATTCAAAGAAAATGGCAAACATAATATTATACTATTGCTATTGTAATTCAGTTCAACTTTAAAAAGTAACACATAGATAACATCTCTTAAAATGTATACAAATTTTTTGCACCCCAGTTTATATTCTCTTTCTCATGCTCTCTGTTGCAGAGGAGACCCCCAAAACCCTGGAATTTACTTATTAAAAATTGTATATTTATTCTTTTTTAATTATTTATTTTTAAATTTTATCTTATTTTAAAGTTGTGGGATACAGGTCAGAATTGCATACATAAGTGATTTAAGTACAGATTAAGTTTTGGGCCTCCCATTGGACCTCACTTCGTCTGGATTAGGATCAGACACCATTATTGATGTTATATGTCTCCCTCCCCTGACAGTATCCTGCTACTCTCAATCCCTTTTTTGTAGTATTATTTAGATGTTCAGGGTCCACTTATGAGTAAGAACATGTGCTACTCAATTCTTTGTTTCTGTGGTAGAACACTGAGTATGATAGACTCCAAATCTATCTAAGTTGCTGTGAAGTCCATAATTTTGTCCTTCTTTATGGCTGTGTAATATTCCATTGTGTATATGTACCATATATATATTTTTAAATCTAGTCCAGTTTCAGAGGATGGCATAGTTTGTTCCATGTATTTATTCTTACATGTTTAGACTTCGGTCACCTTCAAAGTGCTCTCTGTTTGATGCAATACATCTATCAAGACTTTTTTTCACTGCTTTCAACAGTTTTTGAACTCACCAATTTTGATGCCTTTTAGTGCTTCTGCTATTTTTTGTTTCACCTTTTCCACATCAGCAAAAGGTTTCCCTTTGAGGACATTTTTTGTCCAGGGAAACAAACAAACAAAAAGTCACTCAGGGCTACGTGGGGTGAATAGGGAGCGTGGTGCATGTGGGCCCTTCTATTTTTGATCAAAAACTGCTAAACACTCAATCAGGTATGGGCAGGCACGCTTGTACATCACTCATTGTGAAATGAGCTAAGGCACTGAAAGAATCTCCAAAAAAAAAAAAAAAAATTAACTGAAGCCAAATGTAGGATCTCACAACAACACTAGCTGGTATATTGATGATGCTGATGGCTCCTAGAACACTTTCCTGGTGGGAGAAGTCTGTACTATAAGGAACTTGCCCTCCAAAAGGTAATTCCAGTTTTTGTGTGTGTGTCCCCCTTCATATACCTCTATCTACCTATCTATCTATCTATCCATCTTACCCAGAGAGAGAAAGAGAGAGAAGGTTAGAGAAAGAAAGAGAGAGAGAGAGAAAGGAAGCATAAATTTGACTGGTATTTGAAAAGTTTTTACAATTTAGTGAGAGACCAAGATCCTGGCAGAAAGAATGGACAAAAATATAAACAGATATTTCACGGAAGAAATAATACTATATGCTTACACATAAAAATGTTCTCAACAATATTTGTAATATTAATTGACACATTTAAACAGTTTTAGTTTGTTGTTTCAAGAGTTTTAAAAGACGCATAGTGATGGCAAAGATGTGGGTAAAACAGACTCACTCACATGACTACTGGTGGGAATATAAACTGGGGCAACATTTTTGGAAAGAAGTTTGATAGAGCAATTCCAAATCTATCCAAGTTCCCTATATATTATAGTTCATGCCCTACCAACCCAAAGGTTCATTTTGGTACTATTTATAAAATGAAAGTATGGAAGCAACATGGGTGATCATAATTGAGAACTAGTAAAAAAAACTTATGGTATCGCCATAAAAAGGATTGCTTTGAAATTATAATCTATATGTGACACTCTGGAAAGTATTTCAAGATAAGCTACTGAAGTAAAAAATAAGGTATAGAAGATTGTGTATAATATCCTTCAACTGTGAAAAATAACATTAATATATATACTCATATGCATATACACGTATACATATATACATATTATACACACATATATACAACAGATACAGATGTGTGTATAAATGAACAATACACAAAGGATATGGAAATAATTGTTGGCCTGGATTTTGATAGTATTTCATTTTTCATTGCATATTGCTTTTCCTTTTTAGATTATTCTCCCATGTTTATGCACAATTTTTATTTTTTAAGTTGAAAAGCAAGTTAAAATAAGAAACAAATGAAAGCAGAAAAATTAAATAAAAAGCATTCAATTCACCTTACTGCTTTGATTATTCTCTGTTTTACTTTATATATGTATGCTCTTTCGAAAGTCAAACAAAAACTGACAACCTCTGGGAAATTTTCCCAAACAAATACAGAAAAGTTATTGAGGTACAAATTAAAATTAATCTTACTTTTGTCCTGAGTGATTTAATAATTTACTATTTCTTTGACAACTCTGGAGATATATTAGAAATTTGCAGTGCCTTCTACTTGCTCTTATGACTGTCAATTATTGTTGTGTATTAGATGTGCTGAAGTCTAGGTAAAAAATGTAAACTATATTTCTTTTGAAAGAATGCTAATGAAGGCAGCACTTCCTAATATTATGCTATAGCATTCTATGTTTCCCTTGATATTATTTTTGGTTTTATCTTCTCCATCACATTGAGGATGGGTTATATCCATATGTCTCTCTCTCTGTTTCTCTCTCTCTCTCTCTCTCTCTCTATCCCTAGCTCCAGTTCTATCATCTGACTATACCCATTCTAAACCAGGCAATATTTGGGTGTGCAATATATAATAGACATGTACTTAACAATTTAAGAACAACATTCTTGGTAACTTAGCTCTAAAAATAAAATCTGCTGCTCATTTGTAGGAATTTTACAAGTCACAAAAAGTCACATCTGACTCCTTTGAGTTTTATGAAGAATGGTACTGCAGAAATACAAAATATGACTGCCATACTCCAGCACCAGGTTGTCAATCAGGTATCTTCACTACTCTCACCTTTACCAGCCTGTCACTTGGAAACATCTGTTTCCTGTCTGTTTTCTCTCCCGAATACAGAGCTTTACAATATGATATTAAATATCAAAGCAGCTTCACTACAAGATGGGCAGATGATAAATTAAAGAATTAAACAGTCCCACATTTTACTGGCATCTATATCAACTGCAATAACCGTGTGTGCAGTCTTCTTGACAACGATTTCTCCTGTTATTATAGTTCTTAAAGCTCGGCAGCATCTGTTGACTCTGCTAAGTAAATGACAAACGGAAAGGCTAAGAACACAACTAAGTAGGGGATGGGATGGATTAAGATCTGTGACAGTTGCATGTGTCTTATATTTAGGTCATTTGTCAGGCACATAAATCAGGCCACTTATTTCCGTATATTTAGATGAGGGACCATCAGCTCATCCAGGTATGGCTGCACTTGGAGGCTGTGGACACAGATCCTCAAAAATCTTTGATGAGGGAGGACAGCAGAACATACCTGGCTGTTGGGGTTGAAGAGATGCCAGAAGGTGAGGCCTAAGGGCCACATAAGATGAGGCTACAGGTACCAGATAGAGTAGGGAGCACTGGGATAAAGAGTTTGGATTTTTGTTTTTGTCCTAATTAATTGTTTGCTTTTTTCCAGGGACTTTTAAAGAGTAACACAGATGTCTGAGAGAGCGAGTGATGTAGAGATTTCTCAATTGCAAAACTCTCTCTGTATGGCATAAAGGAAGACAATTCAAAGTCAGAAACTGTGAAAATGTAGAAAAGAGGCTCAATTTGAGGACCTCATGGAAGGACTGAAACAATCTCTCAGGAAAGCAAGAGATCTTTCATTCAGAGACAAAGCTAAAGTTAGAGTATCAGGAAAGAGGACTGATCTTTCACACGAGAACAGACATGGCGAAGCCAAGAGAGACTGTCTTGGTTCATTTCCTGCTGAAGCCTCTGCTTATTGTTTCAACCCCTCTCCTTTCATCATGTACTCCCCCAAAACAATAGGGTGTCTAAATCAACATGCAGCTTCGGAAAAGCATTGCCACACTTGTCTCACATCTTGTGAAGGCTTTTTTGGTCTGCTCGAGGTTAAGAGATGAAGATAATTAAATGTGTCTTAAGTAGATATTTGCAAGTTATCCAAAGACTCAGAGAAGCTAACTCTGTTATTAAATAATAGAGGAAAAAAATGCTTGTGTAGGTGCTTGTCTTTTTTTAAAAAATTTCATTGAGATATAATCATACATATTTTTGGAGTACATGTGATAGTTTGATACATGTATAGAATGTGTAATGATCAAATAAGGGTCACAGGGATATTTATCACCCATACTTTCTTTGTGTTGAGAACTGCCGCTGCCCATGCAGCTGCCTTGAGGGTCCCAAGAGAGAGCTGGGAGAGATTAAGAAAGACACAGACACAAAGACATAAAGAAAAGTTGGGGCAGGTGGGACACTTTCCTCTGATGGAGGAGAAGTGACCCAGAACTAGCTCAGCATGTTTATTTTATAATTAAGCACAAAGGAAGTTGGAAGGGATTCAAAGTCTGTGAGGGAGCCATAACGGAATTTGTTGCTACCTAAAGGTGAGCTGTTTTGCAGTTATCTTGTTGTGGCTAAGGCTTTATTTATGCTATGTGCACCTGGATGTGTGGGCATCTGAGACACCGTTTCGTGTAGCAGGCTGTATGCCTCATAGCCTGCCTTTGGTTAGGATGCAGAGCTTTCAAGTGAGACCTTGCCTATGAGCTTGGGGCCATTAAGCGAGACCTTGCCTTCACTTAGGCCTTTACTCAAAGCCTGCTACAGTGATAGTATTCGTCTGCTCCCCACATCACATCCGCTCCCGACAGAGAACATTCCAATTCTACAAACTATTTAAAAATATTTAATAAATTGTTTTAAATTATCGTTTCCTATCCTGTACTATTGAATCCTATAACTTATGTCTTCTACCTAACTGTATTGTTGTGGTCACTCACCAACTTCTCTCCGTTTCCCCTTATCTTACCCTTCCTGTACTCTGGTAGCCATCAATGTAGCTTCTACCTCCATGAGATCCAATATTTTAGTTCCCACATATGAATGAAAACAAAATATTTGTCTTCCTGTGCTTGGCTTATTTCACTTAACATAGTCGTCTCCAGTTTCAGCCATGTTGCTGCACATGACAGGATTTTATTGTTTCTTATGGCTGCATGGTATTCTATTGTATATATTTACCATACTTTCTTTATTCATTTACCTATTGATGAACATTTAGCTGTTGTGAGTACTGCTGCAATAGGCATGGGAGTGCAGGTATTTCTTTGATATGCTGATTTCCTTTCCTTTGTATAAATATCCAGAAGTGGGAATGCTGTATCATGTGGTAGTTCTACTTTTAGTTTTTTTGAAAACCTCCTTATTGTTCTCCATTGTAGCTATACTAATTTACATTCCCAATAGCAGTGTATGAGTGCTCCCCTTTCTCCATATTCTCACCAGCATTTATTTTTTGTCTTTTTGATAACAACTGTTTTAACTGGGATGACATGTTATCTTTTTTCTTATTTCTTTCTTTATTTATCTATCTATATGTTTTATTTTAAAGATATGGCATACAATTTGACATGTTATCTTATTGTGGTTTTGATGGCCCTTGCCTAATTGTTGCCTGAGACTTTGGAGTGCAGACAGTATAAGTTTCAGTCTAAGTCCAAAGACTTGAGAACCGGCAAAGCCAATGACGTAGTTTTGAGTACAAATCCAAAGGCAGAAGACCAATGGTTTAGCTCAAAGATAGTCAGAGCAAAATAATTCTCCCTAACTCAGTCTTTTGTTCTATTCACGTCTTTAGTGCATTGGATGAGGTCCACCCACGTTGGAGAGGGCAATCTGCTTTACTCGGTGTACCAATTCAAATGCTAATTTCATCCAGAAACACCTTTACAGACACAACCAGAATAATGTTCAGTCAAAAATCTGGGCACCCAATGGCCCAAATTGATACATAAAAGTCACTGTTATAGTCTTTATATCTCCTTATAATATTTTTATATTTTTATAGAGAGCAAACTTACATTATTTGTGCTAATAAAAGAGAAATCACTGAGTGTGAAATTCTTAAACAATCCTGAAGTTTTGAATTTTTCTCCATTTGAAACTCTTCCCTTAAATATGCAAAATAATAAATCTTACCATAATTTTGCAGAGGTCTTGTTTTTGTTTCTGTGCGCATTTAGAGGTGCAATTAACTAGAAAGATAAGTAAAGAGCAGAGTGTGTAGTGAGGCTATATAAACCATATGATTATTCACTGAAGAAGTTGTACATTCCCTCATCCTCTACCCTATATACATGAAAATCTATATAATATGTATGTTAATGCATACATATATAACAAACACTCCTCCAAATGCTTCAAACTCACACACACGCACACACACACACACATCTGAAAGTGGAATGATTGAAATCATAAGGGTTTTATATAAGTTCCTTGAAAATAAATGCAGTGTGTTAATTCATCATATATTTTTAAAATAAAAACTGGGATGAATGTAAATTTGCCTAACAAAATTCTAAAACTCTAATTATGTCCTATAAATGGAATGAGAAATACTTGTCTCAGCAGTCTAACTCCCCTTCTTCTAGTAATCTGCAAGTGTATTTTCAATTAATGAAAGTTTTTATACCAACCTTACTAAATATTGCAGATTTACCTGAGAAAACAATAATGGCATTTTTTTTTGCAATTTTACAAAATATTCAGACCAATTTATTTGAAAATGTCAGATAAAACACACACACGCATTTAAAATATTTCTGATAGCTATCAGTATACATGGAAACCAAAATTTGTCATAACTCGCCTTTGTATGAACTATCACTTTTACTCTTGGATTAGAAACGACTCTTTTTTAAATTTATTTTTTATGGTAGCGATGAGGTCTCTCCAAGTTGCCTAGGCTGGTCTTGAACCTGTGGTCTCAGGCAATCCTCTTACCTTGGCCTCCCAAAGTGCTGGGATTATAGGTGTAAGCCACCATGCCCAGCCAAAACAACTTTATTTTAATGAGGTCTTCAATTCATTATTTTTTATTCTTTAGAGAAAACACTTTTCACGAGTAATAAACATTTTGCTGTTATGTGTTAACTTGAATAACTTATAGACATCAAGTTTGAAATCTTGACTTTTGAAAGATCATTTAAAACCATCAGATAACAAAGCACATACCATAAAAGTGCTTGTTGGGAGACTATTCATCAGACCAGTTTTCAGAGTGTGTCCAGAAGGATGACGTGCTTTCTGTTACTGGATTCCTAATTTGTATGCAGGCACCTTTTGCACTCTCCTTACTCTACTCTAAAAAGTTGATTGTGAGTCTTGCAGTTCTTCACCTTTTAGAACCTAGAACTGTTTCCCCAGATTTGCAAGTGGTGTAAGCACAAGGTCAAGAGACACACGGAGTCATGCTTAAGCAAATCTTCTGCCCTGAATCTTATCTTCTTACCTCTTGGGTGAATTAAGTTGCATGTCTAGAATGATGATACCCCTAGAACTGGTGATTCATGTATCTCAACCACAAAGAATATGATTAGATTAATTTGGGATGGTGATTTTGATGTGCAGCCAAGATAGGAAGTCAACACCATAGAGGAAATGCCGCCAAACAATGGCCTGTGGGCCAAATCTGTCCTGCCACCTGCTTCTGTAGGGCCTACTGGCTAAACATAAAATTTCACATTTTTTAAATGATTGGAAAAAAATCAAAAGAAGAGTCATGTTTCATGATGATAAAAATTATATGAAACCCAAATTTTAGTGCCCATATATGGGATCATTACCATGTTCATGCATTTATGTATTGCCTGTGGCTGCTTTTTCCATACACCAGAACTGAATAGTTGTAGCAGATAACAACGGATCCCGCAAAGTTAAAAACATCTACTTTCTTGCCCTTTCCAAAAACATTTGCCAACCCTTGCCCTAGAGGAAATTTTAAAGTTGCTTATGACTCTCTTCTTAATGCTTAGAATAAACATTAAATTTCTATCTTTAAAAAAAAATGTGTTCTAGCCAAAAGAGATACGGAAACCCAAGACTATAAGAAGCCAAGAATAACCTTCACACCCAAAAATGTACTCCCCCAGTGTGAGGGTTCTGACCTATGCCAACATCCCAGGGGGGAGACTTTCACCCATGCTAAAAGTCTTGTCACCTCTCGCTCAGGATTTTGTGGAGTATAGGGAACATTTGTTCATGACTCTTTCCTGCTTTCCCCTAAATCTTGGTTTCTACATGGTTCTGAAGAAGCCATCATGGTTCTGGATTCCCAGGTTGAGTACAGGCAACCTAGATTAGCCCTGTCATGAAATTATCTCTACTCGGTTCTTCTGTTTGGCTGGAATTACTGGGGTAAGTTAATTCATGCATCCTTTCTGGACATGTATCAAGAAACAGTGAGCTGCTGGGGAAGCCATCTTGGACCATCAAGAGAATCAGCTTTAAGATGAATGGGACAAGAGGTAGAGCCATGAAAGGAAAAAACAAACAAATAAACAACAAACACCCCTCAAAAAAAAAACACAACAAGTGCTTGGTCCATTAAGAAGTTGCTTGGGCTGGGCTCGGTGGCTCAGCCTGTAATCCCAGCACTTTGGGAGGCCGAGGTGAGTGGATTACCTGAGCCTACAGATTCGAGACCTGTCTGGGCAACTTGGCGAGACCTCATCTCTACAATAAATCAAAAATTAGCCGGGTGTGGTAGCGCGCACCTGTAGTTCCAGC
>CAUYQG010003329.1:0-14579 GCA_963574415.1 Tarsius wallacei
TTGGCTGCCCATATATCTTCTTTTGAGAAGTGTCTATTCATGTCTTTTGCCGACTTTTTAAGGTGCTGTTTGTTTTTTTCCTTTTGGTGCATTTGAGTTCCTTATAGATCCTAGATGTTAGGCCTTTGTCAGATATACAGTTGGCAAATATTTTTTTCCATTCTGTGGGCTGTCTCTCTGCTCTCTTGATGGTTTCTTTGGCTTTGCAGAAGCTCGTTAGTTTGATAAGGTCCCACTTGTCTGTCTCGTACACCAACAACAAGCAGGCAGAGACCCAAATTAAAAGCACAATTCCATTCACAATAGCCACACACAAAAAAAGGAAATACCTCAGCATTTTCCTAACCAGAGAAGTGAAAGACCTTTACAATGAGAACTATAAAACACAGCTCAGAAATCCAAGAAGACACAAACAAATGGAAAAATATTCCATGGTCATGGATAGGAAAAATCAACATTGTTAAAATGTCTATCCTACCAAAGACACTCTATAGATTCACTGCAATACCCATTAAATTACCAACATCATTCTTCTCAGACCTGGAAGTGACAATACAGAAATTCATATGGAAACATAAACAGCCACAAATAGCCAAAACATTCCTTAGCAAAAGAAACAAAGCAGGAGGTATCACATTTCCAGACTTCAGACTTTACTATAAGGCTACAGTAATCAAAACAGTCTGGTATTGGTACAAGAACTGGCATATAGACCAATGGAACAGGATAGAGATTCCAGAAGCAAATCCTCAATTTCTCAACCAACTCATCTTTTACAAGGTCTCCAACAACAATCACTGGGGAGAGGAGAACCTATTCAGTAAATGGTGCTGGGAAAACTGGCTGACCACATGTGGAAGTTTGAAACAGGACCCCTACCTATCACCATACATAAAAAATTAACTCTAAATGGGTCAAAAACCTAAATGTAAAATCTCAAACTATAAGAATCTTAGAAGATGCAGGAGACACCCTTATGGAAATTGGAACTGGCAACCAATTCCTGATGAGAACCCTAAATGCCCATACCTTAAGAAATAAGATAGAAAAACTCTCACATTTCACTGATCAGCCAGAACATGAATGGACTAAATGTACCACTGAAAAGACAGAGAATGGCAAACTGGATAAGAGAGCATGACCCAACAATATGCTGCCTCCAGGAAACACCTCATAACAAAGGACACCTACAGACTTAAAGTTAGAGAATAGAGAGTAAAGCTTCAGGCAAACAGAAAACAAAAAGAGGGCAGGAGTTGTGATTTTAATATCAGAAAAAACAGCCTTCAAGCTATCAAAAATTTTAAAAGACATAGAAGGACAGTACATAATGATAAAGGGCTCAATACATCAGCTAGAAATATCCATCCTAAACATATATGGACCCAACTCAGGAGCACCAGAATAGATAAAGCAACTACTAAGTAAACTAAAAAAAGGACATGACTCTAACACTATTATAACTGGAGACTTAGATACCCCACTAACAACACTAGATACATCAACAAGGCAAAAAATCAATAAGGAGATCTAGAACTTCAACTTGACATTCGATCTAATGGACTTAATAGATACCTACAGAACACTCCACCCAACAACCACAGAATATGCATTCTGCACATCATCACATGGAACATAATTCAAGATCAACTACATCCTTGGCCATAAATCAAGCATAAACAAGTTTCACAGGATTGAAATACTGCCAGGCACCTTATCAGACCACAGTAAAATAAAACTAAATATTGCCACCACAAGATCCCCCCCAAAATACACAAAGACATGGACACTAAACAGCATTATGCTGAAGAACTCCTGGACCAACACAGAAATCAAAACAGAAATTAAAAGATTATTGGAAAAAATGAAAACAAAAACATCTTACCAAAACTTCTGGGATGCTATGAAATTAGTACTAAGAGGGGAATTTATAACTCTATACACATATGCATCAAGAAAATAGAAAGCTCACAAGTTAATAACCTAAAAAATAACCTAGGGGAGCTTGAAAAACAAGATCACCAAAGCTCTAACTTCAGCAACAGAATCTAGATCATCAAGATAAAATCTCAAATACTGGACATGGAAGACAAAAATATCATAGAAAAAATTAACAACAACAACAAAAAAACTTGGTTCTTTGAAAGGATAAGCAAGATTGATGGATCCATAGCCAGAATGACCAAAAAAAAGAGAGAAAATGCCCAAATAAACACAATCAGAAATACAAAAGGTCAATTCACAACTGATCCCGAAGAAATACAGAAGATTATCAGAGATTACTATGCACACCTGTATGGAAACAAAATCAAAAAACAAAATGAAATGGAGGACTTTCTGACATCACACAACCACCCAAGGATGAAGCAAAAAGAAACTGAGACCCTCAATAGACTAATAACAATTCAGGAAATTGACTCCATCATAAGAAAACTACCTACAAAAAAAAAAGCCCTGGACCAGATAGCTTTCCAATGGAATTCTACAAAACATACAAGGAGGAGCTGACACCAAGCCCGTTGAAAGTATTCAAGGCAATCAAGAAATATGGGATTCTCCCCAAATCATTTTATGAAGCTAATATCACACTAATACCCAAGCCTGGTAAAGATCCAACAAAGAAAGAGAACTACAGGCCAATATCCCTGATGAACATAGATGCAAAAATTCTCAACAAAATTCTAGCAAATTGGATGCAACAACACTTCTTAAAAATCATCCACTATGACCAAGTAGACATTAACCCCAGGATACAGGGCAAGTTCAAAATCTGCAAGACCATAAATGTAATTCAATACATCAACAGATGTAAAAACAAGAAAAGATAAAACTTTCAACAAAATCCAGCATCCCCTCTTGATAAAAACACTTGAACACCTAGGCATAGAGAAAAGATACCTCAAAATAAGAACCACTGTCAAGACATTGCTAAAACCCACAGTCAAGACATTGCTAAACAAACAAAAACTTTAAGCATTTCTCCTGAATACCAGAGCAAGACAAGGCTGGCCACTCTCACCCCTCCTGTTCAACAGAGTGTTGGAAGTCCTAGCTAGGGCAATCATACAAAAGAAGGAAAGCAGGGATATCGAGAAAGGAAAAGAAGTTAAGTTATCCCTCTTTGCTGGTGATATGATCCTATACTTTGAAAACCCAAGAGAATCTGTCAGAAACCTCCTTGCACTATAAAGGACTTTGGCAAAGTCTCAGGGTACAAAATCAACATGCAAAAGACAGTCATTTTTATACACCAACAACAAACTGTCAGAGAACCAAATAAAAAGTGCAATCCTATTCACAATAGCCACAAAGAAAATGAAATACCTTGACATCTTCCTAACCAGGGAAGTGAAATATCTTTACAATGTAAACAATAAAATATTGCTCAAAGATATCAAAGAAGACACAAACAAATGAAAAAATATTTCATACTCATGGATTAGACGAATCAATGTTGTTAAGGTGTCCATTCACCCCAAAGCAATTGGTAGATTCAATGCAGTACCCACTAAATTACTAATATCATTCTTCTCACACCTGGAAATGGCAATACAGAAATTAATATGGAAACATAGATGACCACAAACAGCCAAAACAATACTCAACAAAAGAAACAAAGCAGAAGGAATCACACTTTTGGACTTTAAACTTTATTTTAAAGATACAATAATCAAAACAGCCTGATATTGGTACAAGAACAGGCATATAGACCAATGGAACAGGGTAGAGATTCCAGAAGCAAAACCTCAATTTCTCAACCAACCCATCTTTAATAAAGCCTCCACCAACAACCACTAGGGAGAGGAGAACCAACTTAGTAAATGGTGCTGGGGAAACTGACTGACCATGTTCAGAAGATTGAAACAGGCCCCTATATTACACCATACACAAAAATCAACTCTAAATGGATCAAAGACCTAAACATAAAACCTCGAACTATAAAAATCTTATAGAACACAGGAGACACTCTTACAGAAATTGGAATAGGCAACCAATTCCTTATCAAAACCTGAAAACTCCAAGCCATAAGAGATATGGTAGACAAGTGGGGCCTCATCAAACTGAAAAGCTTCTGCATAGCAAAAGAAACTATTAAGAAAGTGGGGAGACAGCCCATAGATGGGAAAAAGTGTTTGCCAACTGTATAAAGGCCTAAAATCCAGGATTTACAAGGAACTCAAATGTGCCGAAAGGAAAAAAAACCCAAACAGCCCTATTAAAAAGTGGGCAAAAGACATGAATAGACATTTCTCAAAAGAAGACATAAGAGCAGCCAACAGATAGATGAAAAAATGCTCAGCCTCACTAATCATCAAAGAAATGCAAATTAAAACCACACTGAGATACCACCTAACTCCAGTCAGAATGGCCATCATTAATAACTCAATAAAAGCAGGGCTCGGTGGCTCAGCCTGTAATCCCGCGCCTTGGGAGGCTGAGGTGAGTGGATTGCCTGAGCCTGCGGGTTCGAGACCCGCCTGGGCAGGCAAAAACCTCATCTCTACAATAAATCAAAAAAAAATCAGCCGGGCATGGTAGCGCGTGCCTGTAGTTCCAGCTACTTGGAAGGCTGAGGTGGAAGGATCGCCGGAGCCCTGCAAGTCGAGACTGGGGTGGCCGGAAGCGGCCACTGCACTCCAGTCTGGGCGGCGGAGTGAGACGCCAACTCAAAACAGAAACAAAAACAAAAACAAAAACTCAATAAACAACAGATGCTGGAGAGGGTGTGGAGAAAAGGGAACACTTCTACGCTGTTGGTGGGAGCGTAAATTAGTACAACCTCTGTGGAAAACAGTGTGGTGATTTCTAAAAGATGTAAAAATTGACTTTCCATGCAACCTAGCTATCCTCTTTCTGGGAATTTGCCCAGAGGAACTCAAATCATTCTACAGAAAAGATACCAGTGTATGTATGTTTATTGTAGCATTATTCACAATAGCAAAAATGGGACCAACTCTGATGCCCATGGAAAGTGGACATGATGGAGTATTATGCAGCAATAAAGAAGGACAAAATGATGGACTTCACAGCAACTTGAATGGATTTAGAGTCTATCATACTCAGTGATCTAACACAGAAACAAAGAACTGAGTACTACATATTCTCACTCATAAGTGGACCCTGAACACTTGTCATAATACTACTTGAAAGGGCTTGGCAGTAGTGGGTCACTGGCAGGGGAAGGGAGAGAAATAATATTAATAAGGGTACCTAATCCTCTACCAGGGAAGTGAGGACCTATGGGAGGCCCAACCTTCACCTATGTGATGACCACTTACGTACCTAACCCTGAACTGTACCCCACATCATTAAAATAAAAAAAAAATTCACAAAAAAGAAGATTGTGAATTAAGAATAAACAGAGTTGGAAGTAAAAAAAAATTTTTTTGCTTGTCCCCCCTCCCACTGCTTTCTTTTGTTTGGATCTGTTAAGTTTGAGGAAAAATAGAGTGAGGTCTAACTAAGGAGGTAATTTATTTATTTATTTATTTTTTTGAGTCGGAGTCTCACTCTGTCGCCCAGACTGGAGTGCAGTGGCGGCTCCCAACCACCGCAGCCTCGACCTGCTACGCTTGGGCAATCCTTCCGCCTCAGCCTTCCGAGTATCTGGAATTACAGGCGCGCACTTCCGCGCCCGGCTGATTTTTTAAATTTATTTATTGTAGAGATGAGGTCTCGTCAAGTTGCCCAGGCAGGTCTCGAACCCGTGGGCTCAGGCAATCCACTCACCTCAGCCTCCCAAAAACGTGGGATTACAGGCTGAGCCACCGAGCCTGGCTGAAGACGTGGGATTACAGGCTGAGCCACCGAGCCTGGCTGAAGGTAATTTATTGACGTAAGAAATCTTGCTGGGCGTGGTGGCTCAGCCTGTAATCCCGCGCCTTTGGGAGGCTGAGGTGAGTGCATTGCCTGAGCCCGCGGGTTTGAGACCCACCTTGGCAACTTGGCGAGACCTCATCTCTACAATTTAAAAAAAAATCAGCTGGGCGTGGTAGTGCATGCCTGTAATTACGGCTGCTTGGAAGGCTGAGGCGGAAGGACCGCTGGAGCCCAGCAGGTCGAGGCTGCGGTGGCTGGGAGCCGCCACTGCACTCCAGTCTGGGCGACAGAGTGAAACTCCAACTCAAAAAACAAAAAAAAAGAAAAGAAATCTTGTTTGCAAATACATCTCTTAAAAAAAAAATCCTTATTTAGCTCAAATCAAATTTGCCAATGACAACAAAGTCTTTGCAATACTGAAATGTGAATTCTTTCTTCACCAATCTGGGGAAGTGCTCTGAATGTCCGCTGTTTTCATGGTGACTAGTTCCTACAAAGTGGAGCATCCATCTGGTTCTTAAGTCTGGAGGTGACTCCCCACAGGAGTCCTACCTTAAATGAAGCATGCCTTGCCTCGAACTCTGTGACCGCCAAGACAAGGTCAGGAACCCCACCATGAGGAATTAAGAAGGGTAGAACACGGTTGGTGACTTCTGCATCAGGGAGGTCATAGAGGTGTGGGGACTTGCCCCCACCATCTGGCTTGGCCTCAGCAAGGAGGAAATGAGGGTCTCTCGCAGCTGGGGCAATAAGACAGCCAAGCAAATGATCTTGCTGTGTGGGCAAAATGTGTGAAAGATTTCACTGGTACATCTCTCTGACAGCTCCTGGCATTAAAAGACTCAGTTTTCTATACTCAGCTATTTAAAAAAAATTTTTAGTCGTCAGTGTTCTCATTTTTCCCCAACAAGACACCATTCTCCTGCTGAAGAGGGGAAGAAAAGCTCTATCTCTCTGTTTTTGAGACCTGAGAGAATTGCTTCCTAGGCGAAGATTTCAATGGTATAGCTGGATGGTTTATCAGAGGGCATATAAAGAAACCAGGTGCCATAAATCCTTCCTGGATAGAAATAAATAGAGCAGAATAGAACTAGGCTTCTAATGGGTTTCTAGGGACAAACAACCAATTGAACAAGTATTTATTGATATGTTATGTGCCCAGCAATGTCATATGGATTCTTGACAGTGGGGAGAGAAATATATGAAAAATTTAATGGGTAAACCATCTTTTTTCAGCTATAAATACTATCTCTAATATCATTAAATAGATAGAAATATGTATCTTTTTTTGTTATTGCTGCGATTACTACTATTGCAGATACTTCTTCAATTACTAATACTATTATCACCACCACAATTACTCATAGTAATTTTCTCATAGGGTATTTGTAAGGATAAGTGAACATTCAATAAATAATAACCATTGCTACTATGATTTTGACAGTAATGGCAAATACTACTATACTCATTTTACTAATTATTGCTACTATTTAGTATTTTCTGTATGTCAGCGATTGTACTCAGCGTTTGTGTATATTTCCTTATTTAATCCTCACTTACCCTGTGACCTTGGTTATATGGACTTCCCTACTTTCTGGATGAGAACATTCAACCAGAAAAACTGTTCAACCTTTTGCCCAAGTGGTTAAGGCGAGGAGTTCAGTTCCCAGAAGATAGAAATTACTCAAAAAAATTTGTCAATTGACTTATTAACACTAAAGCTTATACTTTATTTTACAAACTTCTAGCCAAAATAGTGTCTCTTTAGCCAAAAATGTTTTTGTAGGCTTTTTTTTATTTGTCTTACACAAGATTGTTTTTTAAATGTAAATTAAAGGACATGATTTCAAATTGGAAGAATTCACATGTCACGCACATACAATCTGAATGTATGGACTTCTTTGGGGAAAAAAATGTGAGAAGTGGTGGCCATCATTTTATATATTATCTTCCTTTCTTAAAAAACAGATGCTCTGCGATTGTACATACTTATGGGATAAAAGTGGATGTCTGATACATATATATATGTTATGTAAGGATCATGCATTTATCATGTTGTTGTGGTGAGGACGTTTAAAAGCCTCTCTTCTAGTTATTTTGTAATATACTCTATTTTAATTTTAGGGTTGTGGGGTACAAGTGAAGATTTACTACATAAGTAGGTTGCATGTAGGTGCATTTAGGCTTCTAGCTGACCCTCTCTTTCCTTGACAGTGGGACATCTACCTTACTATTAACCATGGTTACCTTACTGTGCAATAGCACTCTAAAACTTACCCCTCCTATCTAATGTGGTCTCCATTGACCAGTCTCTCCCCATCCTCTCCCTCCCTTACCCCCTCCAGGTGATGGTTACTCCTGTTCTATTCTCTGCTTCTATGATTTAACTCTTTTCCCCCTTTTTTAAAGATGCCACATACGAGTGAGATAGTTCACCTTGTCTCATATTTTGACCTGGAAATAATTTTCTGGTAAGAAATAGCAGCCAGTGCCAGGTAGCTATGGTATTTGCCCAGCCTACTTTACCTGCTCAAAATCTGTACTCATTTCAGTTTGTGGCCTCTGAGGAAATGCACTTAAGTTTAATACTATACAGCCTCAGAAATTTAATTAGTGAATTTGATGACTCAAAAGTTAAATAACTCGAGAATTCAGGTTAGGCCAAGATGCAATGTTGTCTTATACTACGCTGTAGACAATAAGTGATATAAAAATTTGAGTTGTGAAATAAACCAATGTTCTAGAATAAGCAGAGATAATTTCTTGGGAGCAGTTGAACTTTAGCCATGATTGAGTAATGGGCACCTAAACGTAGAGAGGAGAAGATACATAATCATTCTGTATAATGTCTATAAATAATAAAAGACACAACAAATCTATTTCTTCTTACGTTATAGATACAGCAGGGAGAATAGTATTCATCAGTATCAAATAGAGTCTTGAAAAACTCTTAAAATGACCTGAGAGTGGGTAGGTGAAGCTAAGTAAGACCTAAGTCCCTGGAAATACCCTAGGCACTAATTAACACCACAGAGATTTATGAGGAAATTTTTGTGTGCCACTTTCTGCCTCACAAAACTGATTTCACTTGCTGGGCCTCAGTCCCTCCTTTTTCTTCTCTCTTCTGGTTCCTGATGCTTCCAGAGGGAGAGATAGGCAGCAATAAAACATTGGGAAGCCCAAGGACCATGCACCAGTAATGATCAGCTCCATAAAGGGCACCAAGCAGGCATAAAACCTCCCAGATCTCCCAGACACGAATTTCTCTGGGCTCTCAGTGCCAAGGTCAATGTTATCCAGCCTCAAATCCCCAAGATCACAGAAGCCCTAATTTGCCGATTTCTGTAGTCATGTGGTTACTAATCTCAGAGCTATCAATACCAAGTCTACTGTCTTAAGTTTGTTTCTACCAGCTTGAGTATTTTCCTTCTTTCTGCTATGCCAATGCAATGTGAACAAATATAACTTGCTGAGTAAAATATTTTTGGCATCAAATAAATTTGTATTTGAGTTCTTTGGATGATCTTGGACTTGTTCCCTAACCATCTAATTCTTTGTTTCCTTGTCTATAAAATGTGGAAAATAGTTGTATAAGAATTAAACTAGATCTGCTACGTAAAACACACAGAGCAGCGCCTACCACATATTGAGCACTCAAAGTTTATTTCATGAATGTTGTTATTATTAATATGAGGCAAGAGAAAAATCAAGCAGTCACATGAGAGTTCCAATAAAACTCAGCAAATGTGTGTACTTTTCAGGGGATAATTACAATTCAGAGGTATGGGTGAGAGGTCCAAGGAGACTTCAATGTTGAACGTGAGGGGGAAAGTTGTATCTGTGCCTCTCAGAGAAATGTGAGAGGAAATGTTCCATTCTGTGCTTCAGTAAGTCAGGGGTAAAAATGCTAGTGACAAGTGCAAATGGCTTGCTCAGCACCTGGGAAGCGCTCCGTGTGAACTTGTTCTGCAGCTAGGTGCAGTCTCCTAGGGGTGAGCAGAGGTGTGAAAGAAACAAGAGACCCATTAATTCAGTGGCAGTGGGAGCAATGAAAGGCTAATTGCATTTCTAGACGAGTACTAATCTGACCACCTTCTTTCTGCATGTCCACATTTATAGCATCAAGCTGCTTTGCATGCACGCAAAGGCTCCTCGTGGCAGGCAGGACGCTAAGTCATTCAGCTTCACGTGACACTTCTATCATCTTGGTAATCATTTCCGATGCAGTGCCTTGTTAAATCAGCCTGCCAGTGCTTGGATACTTTGAATCATGGTAGATTCTCAGAGACTCTGAAATGCTTGGGGCTGTCCATCAAATAGGCTTCATTAGTAAATGCCGAAAACAAAAGAATTCTTCCTGGGCTCTACACCTCAACAATCAGATGATGACTTAAGTTACTACAGATCTTTGACCAGTTTGCATGATTTACAATCCTGGCAAGTGATTTATATTGTATGATTGTTGCAAGAGGGAAAGAGAAGAAGAGAGATCAAGAGTTTCAGATTTTTCTTTTCGTGTCTATATTTTACAGATTTAAACCACCACTGCTCCTGTTTTTGACAGTCTACAGTGTCAGAAATCATCACAATGATGGTATAAAAAATAAGTGGGTTTCCTTGTGCTATCACAATAATAGGTTTAGGCTACATCATTGTAAATCACTAAACTTTCAAAATGGATAGGGATTTAACAATCAAGTGATCTATCCGTTCATTTTACTGATGAATAAATAGAGGCCCAGGAAATTTAGATGGAATATGTAGAGCCAAAGAGTCCTGTTGACATCTATTCTCACTAACACAGTAATAGCATCTCAGTTTTCATTGTAGGAAATAACCTTCTTAATCCTCAGTACATATAGTTTAGGCAAGGCCCACCAGAACAGGTCCAGGGCCTGCCATCAAGCTCCAAGGTTCAGTGATTGGCATGGAACCCATGTTTGACTGATTAGTGATTGGGTATGTTCTAATGATTCCAGCCAGACCAATGGCACATAGTTGCTGGAACCGTCCTAGAGCTATAAGTAATTAGGAAGATCTTTTTTCTATTATGGTTACTTATAGTCTCAGAACTGCCAGAGACTATTGGCTAATAACCCTTCTCCTAATGAAGCCAACACAGCAATCAATAGAGAAGAGAAACAAAGAAATACCAGTTTCTGATGATGTTGTTGAGGCCCTGGATCAACCTCCGGAATTTTCAGTAGTCTGAGACAGTACTATTATTTATTTATTTACATACTTATCTATTATTAATTCAAGCCATTTCGAGTTATGTTTCTTTGCTTGTAAATCAAAATAATTCTGACTGTGTTAGAGTCAGCTAGATCACAGGTCATCCAAGTCCTGCATCAGAGCTCTCTCTATTTTCTCATCATGAATGAAGGAAAAGAATAGAAAATGAGAGTTACCAGAGAACATTAATGAGTTCAACTGTTGTGACCAAGAGATTGAACTTGCAGAATTTTAAGCAGAGTCGTCCCTAATAGGCTTAGAGGTGTTGGGGAAGGCCAAGTAGCAGGAAAATTATGCTTAATTGTAATTCCCAACCAAAAATCATTAGGTATGTACAATGCATCTTCCCTTTGCAACTTGGCCCATGCCTCACTAATGTGATCGTGGGTTTGTCTTGTGTTCTTGATATTTCTTTTTGCATGATTAACCACAACAAATAATGGCTTAAAACAATTTATTTTCCTTTCAATTCTGAGGTTTGACTAAGCTCAAGTAGCCTTGGGAGTTCTCACGTGGTTGCAGTCAGATGTTGGCTAGGTCTGAGGTTGTCTTAGAGACTTTCCACTAAAAGATTTGGTACCAGAACTGGAAATAATTAAACAGCTGGGCTGGAAGAGCTGGGGCTCCTTCAGCATCTTCTTCTCTATATGATCTCTTTCAGTGAGCTACATACATGGTGACCCCAGGATGGTTAGGCTTCTTACATGGCAGCTGAAGGCACCAGATCAGGTTATCTGAAAATGATCAACAGAAGCTAAATGGCCTCCAAAGTCATGCAACATCACTTCTGCCATTTTTAAAATTTATCACAGTAGCCACAAAGACTTACCAGTTTCAAAAGTAGAAACAAAGACACTACTCTTGTTGGCTCAAGAATCCACAAATTTTCAGACAAGCTTTTTTATATTTTTATTTTGAAAGAAGAATATATTAAGTAAGCTGCAAAAATAGTACAGAATTCTATTTTTCATTTACCCTGTTACCCCAATTGGGACATCTTCTATAGCTGCAGTGTAATATCAAAACCAGGAAATTGTTATTTGTATATTATTGTTAACTAGACCACAGGCCTTTTCAAGTCTGATAAATTTTTTTTCAGACCTGCATTCATTTAGAGTGTGTGTCTATGCAATTATATCCCTTGAATAGATTTGTGAAACCACCCACCAGTGCAATCAATTACAGAACTCTTCTGTCAATGACTAAAGAACTCCCTCATGCTACCTCCTAGTATTTGCACCCCTCATCTTACTCTCCACATCGCTGTTCCCTATCAGCCGTTACTCTGTTATCCATCTCTGTTGTTTTGCTATTTTGAGACTATTAGGCCGGGCTTGGTGGCTCAGCCTGTAATCCCGCGCTTTGGGAGACCGAGGTGAGTGAATTGCCTGAGCCCGTGGGTTTGAGACCCGCCTGGGCAACTTGGCGAAACCTCATCTCTACAATAAATCAAAACATCAGCTGGGTGTGGTAGCGCATGCCGGCTACTCGGAAGGCTGAGGCGGAAGGATTGCCGGAGCCCAGCAGGTCGAGGCTGCAGTGGCCGGAAGCGGCCACTGGAATCCAGTCTGGGCAACAGAGTGAGACTCTGACTCAATCTTAAGATTACATACTATTTATGATACATATGGTATCATAAATAGTATGTAATCTTAAGATTGACTTTTCAAAGTAAATATGATGCCAATGGAGCCCATTAAAGTTGCTACATACCTTAACAGTTCATTCTGTTTTACTGCTAAGTTTTATGACATTATAAGAATGTATATGCAACCTATCCTTGTCATTATGTTTGAAATGGCTTCCTTGTAGACTGCATTGTAGTTGGTCATGTTTTTGTTTGTTCTGATTTATTATCTAATTCACTCTGACAACCTCTGTCTTTTAATTGGTATATTTAGACCAAGTATGTTTAAAGTAATTCTTTATATTCTAGGGCTTCAGTTAGCCATATTATTATTTGTTTTCATTTTGTCATCTTATTGCTGTTTCCATTTTCTTGACATCTTATGTGTTACTTGAACATGTTTGAGAATTTCATTTTTATGGATCTCTTGTGTTTTTAAATATATCTTTTTGTATAGTTTTTACAGTTGTTGCTTACTTATTTCAAAATCTATCAGGTTTCTTACAGTCTTTGGTTAAGTCCCTTAATGCTTAAATTGGCTGTGCTTCCCAATTTCAGTGGGCCTGTGCTAAAAATTAAAGCCTAAAATCCAATCTAATTTAATTCTGCATAGCCATATGCTGAACCAAAAAGGGTTCATGCTGCAGGTACATCAACTCCTCTACACCTTGCACTCTGACTTTAGAACCAAAACCCTAACATAGTAAGTAGCTCTATGGCCCAAAGTTATGAAAGTTATGACTGATCCCTGGGACTAACCCTGGTATTACCCTTGGAAAGACAGCTATCAGGTGACTGTGTTCTTCTCTACAACTTAAAAAAATTGTTATATAAGTGTGACAAAACAAGATACAAATTTAAATGTAATAAATATCTACTGCATGGCTACTACATATCAGTCTCCAGACTTTCACTTAAATGATCATTTTTAATCCCTACAGCATTTTGAAGATATTTTAACATAAATTGACACAATACAGATGTAATAGCAAACCAAAGTAGAGTAAAATATAATGGTGAACAGCAACTCAATAGAAACAACACCATATCAGATTCATTCTTGTATGAACTTGGAGAACACCCAAACTCTATACAGTTTGGTTATTTTTGTTACTTACATTTCCTGAATGTCAGTGAGCATAATAATGCTGACTGAAATAACTATGTGTGTACATATTTGTGTGCAGACACACACACACACACATACACACATAATCCTTTATGGACCACTTAAAGTGTTTTTCTTAACATTCTAATATGCAAATTTTCAAATATATACAAAAGTAGAGAGACTATTATAACTCCCTTTACATCCATTAATTAATATTCAATAATTAACAATGTAAAAGATTTAAAAATCTTAGTTTATCCACCACACTGTTATTTTGTACTATATTACTTTATTTTTTTTATTTTTTATTTTTTATTTTTTTTATTATGGTATTATGGGGTACAGTTAGGGGTTAGGCATACAAAATTGCTTCGTTCAGGTACCCTTGATGATAAGAGGTGTCTCAGAATCCCCAGAAAGATATTTATCACCATTAATCCCATCGCCCCCCCCCCCATAGTTTCCCACCACTGTCAGTCATTTTCTTGTGGTAGTACGTTGGATGATCAAGGTCTACTATATGAGTGAGAACATGTGATACTTAATTTTTTGTTCCTGTGAGAGGTCACTTAGTATTATGGTCTCTAGTTCCATCCAGGTTGCTGCGAAATTCATGATTTCGTTTTTTTTTATGGCTGCATAAAAAAGTATTCCATTGTGTCTATGTACCACATTTTTTTTATCCAGTCCTCTTTTGATGGACAGCATGGTTGCTTCCAGGTTCTTGCTATTGTGAAAATTCTTCGATAAACATACTTGTTCAGGTATCTTTTTTATAGTGTGATT
>CAUYQG010003332.1:0-22612 GCA_963574415.1 Tarsius wallacei
CTGAGCTCACGGCCCTCCTCTTCTCGTAGCTCAGCCTGCTCCATGGTGATGCGCCTCCAGATCCCACCAATCCTGGGAGCTTGGCTCTTGGACCAGCCCCTGAGTCAGGGCCCAGCACATGCTGTCCCCAGGGGCTGGCAGACAGGGTCTGGGCCTGCCTCCAAGGTCAGAAATCCTGAAACAGGCGCCACACCCATCCTGGAACCTGCAGGGAAAGTGGTGGGAAGTCTCCAAAGGGGCCCCACGATTTTGGGGCTCAGCCTGCGGGGCTTGCCCAGGCTCCCCGGGTCTTCTGGCCACAGCTCAGCAGCTCCTTCCAGCACTGACAGCTGTGCTCAGGCCAGCTCTCTGCAGGAAGACACGTTCCATTTCATCTGCTGAGGCCGTGTGGATGAGGAGAGGAGGAAGGAGAGGATTGCGGGGGTGGGGCAAGCAGAGCCACAGAGACAAAGGAGGGAGAGAGAGGAGACACAGAGAGATGGGTAGGGAGAAAAGCAGAGAGATGCAGCAGGGCATAGAGGAGGAAAAGAGCTCCCAGACCAGGCAAACAGAGCAGAGAGACAATGGGGAGAGAGGGGCCCAGAGACAGGCAGTAAGAGACACAGAGGCAACAGCAGGGAGAGAGGCCAAGGGAGAAACACGCTGACAAAGAGAGGAAGACATAGAAAGAGACAAGGACAGGGCAGAGACACAAAGACACAGAGACAAGAGGGAAGGAGAGAAAGGGAGAAAGAGGAGAGAGGAGAAAGAGAACTCAGAAATAACAAACACATAGTGGAGGAGAGACTAATTCACTGAGGACATCAGGGAAGGCTTCCTGGAGGAGGGACTCATGTAGTCAGGACTCCAAGCACAGGGTGGGATTCAGATAGAGATTCAGGAGAAGACAGCAAAGCAAAGAGGAGCCAGGGCTTGCAGGGGGAGCTACTTGGAAGACTGAGGTGGAAGGATCGCCTGAGCCCAACAGGTTGAGGCTACGGTGGCCGTGAGTATGCCACTGCACTCCAGCCTGGGCGACAGAGTGAGATTCCTACTCAAAAAAAAAAAAAATGATGGGGCCGGGTTGATACTTATCTCCCGAGAGAAGTCAGGGTCCCACAGAGGACATTTATGTACAAACAGGAAACAATCTGAGCTGCACCTGCTCTGAGTGGGTGCAGTCCCTTGATGTCTTAGTACAGAGAAAAAGGTTCCCTTTCTCCCAGGTGCAAGCAGGCCTGTGCCAGAACACAAGAGTCAGAGGGCAGAGCACAGGTCAGTCTTAGCCCCTGCAGGTCAACTGGCCATGGCCTGACAGCCTCTGCTGGCCCCTGACAAGGGAAGGCAGGTAGAGCAAAGAATCCTGGCCTGGGCTTGGGGCAGAACACCCAGTTCCTCAACTGACTGTGTGACCTTGGGCAGTTTTCTTTCCCTCTTTGTGGCTCACTTTCCCCACATGGTGTTGGGCCACATGGTCTCATGTGTCCTCCCACTGCTGTGATTCCCTCCTTTGACAACCTGAACACATACTCATCCTTAGTGGGTCTCCCGGATGCGTGATGCTTCTCAAATGTCATTTCATTTCATCCTCTCAGCAGTGCTTCAAGGTGCCACCAGTTTTACAGACAAGGAAACTGAGGCTCAGCAAGGGGATGGGTCTCACCCAAGGTCACACACCTGGTAGAAGGCAAAGCTTGGACCTCAACTCAGAGATATTCCAGTTCACTGCACATTCTCCTACACCCACTCTGGAGTCCTGGCGGCTACAAGGGATCCCGAGTTCATGTCTGGGGGCAGGAAATCGTCAGAAACACGTGTACCTTCCAAGGTTCACCAGATTGGAGGGAAGAGAGTGCGAGTGCGGCAAGAACAATCTGCCAATTAACAGGGCAATGTCAAGACCGCGATGGAGGCTGGGCAAGGGAGGAGGGAAAACCAGATGTTCTTACAAAGGCTCCAAAGCAGCACGGGGCCAGCACACATGTTTTCTCTCCAGTGAGGACGCTGGGTTTCCAGTTTTCTCCTCCTGGAAGAGGCATCGCAGGCCCATATTTATGTTCCGTCTGAAATTAATGCAAGGGAAACTTTCAAATGCTAATCTAGCTGCCAGGACGGGCCGGCCGGATATCAAGCCATGGCGGTGTTTGTTTTCCCGAGGAAGTATGACAGGAGGGCTGGCCAGGAGGGCCAGCGGATGGATGGACAACTGGTCTCCCAAGGCGTGTCTGGCAGGAATTGGCAGGTCTGAGTTTCCTTTCTCCTGCTTCGCAGGCCAGCCTGGGGCAGGGCTGGGCCTTTTCAGTTCAGTGAGGACTACGATGACACCTCCTCTGTACCCAGCCTAGTGCCAGGAGCTGAGACACACGGTCCCCACCCCAGGGAGGTCATGGTGTGGAGGGGGAGATGAATGGGCAAACACTCCCAGGACAGCGTGAACCACGCAGTGATGGAGGGATGCCAGGGGTTGAAGCGGAAGGGGTGGGATCCAGATGAGGGAGGTCGGCGAGGAGTCAGAAGAGGGGAGGGCGGGCGCTCCTGACAGAGGGCACAGCACGAGCACAGGCACAAAGCAGAGACACGGCCTGGTGTGTGCTGGCCACCAGCAGCACTTCTGGGTTGTTGGAATAGAAAGTGAGAGGAGAGAGGGGCAAGAGTGAGGGCTGGGGCAAGACATTGTCCTTCCTTTGTGAAATTCTGGGACCTAAGGACACTCTCCCAGGCAACTGTGCGGCTGTAAGGGAGTGAGTGCTTCGTCCCTGGAGATGTGTAAGCAGAAGGTTGATGTGTGCCTATCAGGCCTGCACAGGGTATTCGGACTTCCTGAGGGGAGCTGGTCATGCCTGGGTGGACCCCGAGATTCTGCCTGCTTCAGCAGCCTTTACCTCGTCTTTGGAGGCTGCTAGAACTCCCTGTCAGAAATGAAAGTGCCTGGCGCTTCAGCTGGCTAGCTCAGCTCTCCATTAACACCACAAAGACAGATGCAAATTCTGAGATCAGCAACCCCGCCTACCATTCTCCAGCACTTAGAAGGCATGGGACACTTGGACTCCTTTCCTCACCAACCCTCATATCAACCCTGCTGAAGCTAACAGAACTTGCCCTGTCACCGGCAGAAGAGGCAGAGATGGGCTCAAGCCTGGGTGTGGTGCAGGTGTGTCTGTGCCTCATGGTGATGCTGGGGCCCCATGGGTGCAGGGGAGGCTCCCTCTGGGGGCAAGATCTGTTTTGGGCTCTGACACCTGCCTGGCGATTGTCCAGGTTGAGGGTCTCCTCAGGACACCCCCAGTTGCAAACTTCCTCTTAGAAGGCGCCATCTCTCCAAGCCAACCCTCTTGGTTCCTTTAAGATCCTCAGGGCCTGAGTCTTTTATTTCCTTTGGACTAGATTCTCTTTTCATTAGCATGTGGTTTAGAGGCCCAGAAGTCACCTCTGTAAAATCCTGTCCTATCCCATTGGTGAGGGCATATACCCCGAGGGCCTGGAGAACCCTCAACATGAGTCAGACGTGGCCCCTTTCTTTCTGGGAAAGACCGCTCCAGATCCAAGCAACAACCAACCACACGGTGTGATTTCAGGTCAGCCTAGGAGCCTGTGATGGGATGCATGAACTGCAGGGGACAGAGCCCAGTCCAGGGAGCCCCCTGGCCATGGCAATAACTCTTTATACCACCAGAGGCTCCTCTTCTAGAATTAGGGCCCAAGGACCTCCTGGTTGGCCAGCCATGTGGTGGGCAGGGATAGGGGCCCACCCGCTCTTGAGCCTCAATGTCACCTGGGGGTTTTCTTGCAGTGTTCCAGCTGGGTCCTCAGCATCCACAGAGCTCTTCTGTCCTCTCCGCCCCAAAGGCCCTACTCTCTCCTGTGTGTGAGTCCTGTCCTTAGAGGACTTTGGGCTCTGAGGGGCCAGGGGCCCAGAAATGACAGTGGTAACACAAGGGCTCACATGTATGGAGTGACAGTCGGGTCAGGCACTGAGCCGTGCAGGTGCTGGCCAGCCAGACCTCAGGCCCAGGTGCAGAGGGGTCTCTGAGGTCTGAGAGGGGCTAGGTACCTGCTCTGCCCAAGGTTCCTCTCATCAGAGAATGCCGGGTTTCTAACTCATGCTGTCTGGCTCCAAGCCCATGCTCTTTATCTACAACACTCTGTCATCTCTATAGTGTCCAGGAAGAGCGCTGAGTCCCTCGCTGAGATTCAGGCATCCTTCCTCATTCACTGATGGAGCAGCCTTGGGAGCCCACCCAGGATATGGTTCTTTTCATCTCTCCTTTCTTTTGAAAGGTTTGCTGGCTCCCGCTAGGGACGAACCAGGATAAGACGTTCCTCTGGCTGACTGGATGCTCTGGCCTGACTCGGGAATGGCAACTTTGGTCAGGGATCGCAGCCCGTCGCAGGCATGCCAGCTGCCAGACGTACGCACAGTGGGGTGGTGGGGCCCTGTGAAGCATGGCTGGAAACACTGAAACTCTTCCAGATGCTGTGGCCTCCAGCTTGGGGAGTGTGGCAGGCCAGGGACGCTCGCCTGTGAGAGGAGACAGTGTCTGTGTGTGCTGCCTCTTGTCTTTAAGGTGCAGAAGGCCTTACATGGACTGTGGCTGCTCTTCTGTGCCCTCTGAAGGGCAGAGGGTCCTGAGGCTACTGGGTGGAGAGCCAAGAGTGTGAAGGAAGGGAGTGTGGATCTTGCCCTCAGGAGTATGGGGTTCATGAGAGGAACTAGAAGCCCGTTAGATCTGCATCAGGGAAATTTCTACTGGTTCTCACTCCCTCTGGGAAGCCTTCTCTGACTTACCCTGTCTCCTTTCAGTGTCAGTCATGCAAACCTCTGCTAGGAACTGCTGAAGTTTGGGGTGCGAGGGGATCTTAGACCTTGCTCCATCTAAGCTCCTCACTGGGAAGATAGAGAAGGAAAGGTTCTGAGCAGGCTACGTGGAAGGTCTCAGAATGCCAGACATACCCGTGACACCAGGCTGTTTCCCTTTTCCACCCTTATGGGACTGAACTCTCGTTTGGCCCTACTTTCTTTCCCTTCTGGCTTTTCCCTCCCTAACCATCTTCCTGCCTCCCTTCCCTAAGAACCTTCCTTCTTAGCACTGAACTCTCCCCTCCGCCAGACTCTGGCTACACGGTTTACTTGACAGCACTTGGCACTCTCTCATTGGTTGTCTGGTCTTGTCATTTGTCAATCCAGACTCAACTTCCAAAGGCAGACCTGATGTTGTTGGACACCCTTCCTCCCCTCCAGTATCCCACCATGAAGGCAAGAGGTGTGGGTTCCAGTTCGGGTTTTGCTGTGGGGTAATGTAGGAACCGGGGTTACTTCTGCTCACGGAGCTCAGGGTGGGTGCACTCATTCATTCATTCATTTATTCATTCAACCAGCAGGTAATGTGTACCTTCTCAGAGTTTAGTGAGTGGACAGTCTAAGCTAGGAGATGACAGATAGGCTCACCATGAGTGGAGCTGCAACAGTGAAATCCCGGGGGACTGTGGGAGCCCAGAGAAGAGGTTGTAGAAGGCTCGGCAGGAGAGGGGGCGAGGGGAAGGTCATTTTCAGCAGAACAGAAGGCCTAAGGAACAGCTGAACGGGTTTTTTTTTAGGGAGGCTGGCTGTTAGGAAGGAGGACCTAGACAGTGTGACCACCATTTCACTTCAGTGCTAAGACTCTCCGGCTTCCCATCTGTACCTTGATATACCGATCTGCCAAATGGAATAATAAATACCATCTTGTCTCTCTCCAAGAGGATTTGAGGATGTGGGGGCGGGGGGTCAGGGTCACATGAGTTGGTGAATATGGTGTTCTTCAAGCAGGATACTGTCTGCTCTCCAGGGAGCAATTGCTATTGTTATTAATAAAAAGGATGTTGATGATGCTTGGTGTGTTGGGCTTTTATCTCTCCCTTCTCTCCAGCCTGTGTCCTTATCACTAAGTGTGCTTCTATGTCCCTGCCCCTCTGGTTTGTTTGTGATTATGGGTCCATTGGCACTCTAGCTGGGGTAGGAAACAGGTTGGTGTGGGCCTGTGGCCCAAGTGTGTGGGATCTGGGGTAACAGATCCAGTGGCTCTGTCTCCGGTGCTCACACTGTCTGCCTTTTAATGCTTCCAATCCTGCTTGCTGCCTGGACTTCTATTTCCTGTGGGTGGGTGGCGGCAGCCCTTCATGGAGGGATTTCTAGGTCCTGGAGGGATCTTCGCTCCATACCCCAAGGAATTCAAGAGTGGGTGGAGCAAAGGATGCCTGGATGTTAGAATGCGCAGATGAGAGCATGTTAGGACATTAGGGCCAAATAATCTTAGAACAGGATGTTAGGGTCAAGGGTTTTGGAGTGCCAGAAGTTAGAATTATATTCAGATAATAGCACGTTGGGGATATAGACTCTGCGACAGCCATTGGTTCTCGAGTTCAAAATGAATGGGCCCTAAAAGTTACCAGGTCTACCCTTAAGCCTGGTTTGTGTCTCCAAACCAGCTCCTCCAGTTCCTACATTACATTCTATTCCAGAAAAAAAAGGCTAGATTTCTAGATGACTGAACAAGTAAACATCCTGAGAAAATCTGTTTTCTAGAACTAGGGATGCAATTCTCATTTTCTTCTAGTGCCCAGGGGTGACACGCCCTCTCCCACCTCCCGAGGCCTGGGCCCAGGAGATACCATGTGGCAGAATTGAATGAACTTCATACTGTGTGCTTTGGTCCCATATGTCTTTATGAAACATCTCCTAGGTGTTGGCAATTCTGAGGCGTATGGGCTCTGTTCTGGAGTGGTTCTCAGGCAATGGGATGACCAGTGAGCAGTGAGTGCCAGGATAAAATCAGGACACAGGCCTGGGGGAAAGCATCCATGTTTACACCCTAGCTGCCTGGTGTTGCTGGAGAAAATCTTACAACTGCAACTTGGCAGGGTCAAAGACCCTCCCTGCCAGTTGGCTTCCTTATGTTCCTAGCACAGACGGGGCAGATTTGTGGCAGGCATGTGCCCTAATCCTGGCCCCCAGCAGACATCACAAATCAATCAAGACCTCTTCTCTACTGAGTTCTGATGTAGTTTTATTATCCTTGACACCATCATGCTCCAGGCAGCCACTACCAATCAATCACAGTTGGCCCATGGGATGAAATCTACTTAACTTCTTGTCTTGATCAGCTCTTTTGACCAATCTTTCTTTCATTTATGTCAAATATTCTCCTCTCTTCAAACCAAGAGCCCTCCCACCTCCTTCCTCTTCCTTTGCAAATGACTTTAGACAGCAAAGCTGTGATTAGATGCTATCAGTTGAGAATCTGACCTCCTTTTCACCTCCAAACTACCGGCCCCCTCCCTCTTTCCCCTCAGTTACAAGTAAGGAGGTGCTCTCCTCTACCTAAGAACAAGCCCTGTACCTGAGTGCTGGTACTACCCTCCCTACCTCCTTGGAACCTGGGCTTGTAATTTTTTTCCCTCTGTCCTGTACCATCAGCTTCACCCATCCTAGTGTATTCTTTCTATCATGTTTTAAGCATGCTCAGTTCTTTCTCAAAAAAACAAAACAAAACAAAAAAACAACAAAAAAGTGGATGGGTGGAAGGAACAATGCAATTACCAGCTTCTTATTTTGCCAAGTAAGGACTCTGAGACCCCTATCTGCCTTCTATACTTTTTAAAGTAAAGTATGTTTTAACATCATACTCAGTAGAAAAGAGATACTTTCACAATATATGCCTGTAAATTGAATACATTTGGCTAACAAAAAATTCACCATATTGTACTAATTTTTCTCAGTTATGTGTAGACCAGAGGAAACCCAAGGACCTGCATCTGTAAGCAACTGGACTAGAAGACTGTTGTTGGGGGGGAGGGGATCCTTCAGGCTCAGCCTGACCAACTGCATTAGCCCAGCAGTCAGGAAAGAGGCCTCCTCTCCCCTTGGGCTGACACACCCCTCTGTAGCTGTAGCCTGGCTTCTTCCAGACCGTCTGGGCCTGCACACTGGCCACAGTCAATTCCCAGACAGGCAGGACTTTCCCCTGACATCACCCAGACCTACTCGGAGCTGTCACACACGTTTGTAACCTACCTGGAAGAGGTCACCCAGTGCCAGCTGCAGAAACATCACAGGTCTAAGGGTATTCTTCTGTGAGATGATGGACCAGCTAAACAGGTACTCGTTTCCACAAAATTACCCACATTTCTGAATGTAGACAGCAAGGGCACCATGTGCAGGGAAACAGCTAGGACTGGGACCCAGAGGCCAAGGTTCACAAGGATGTTCTGTCTGTATGGCCTTGAGGAAGCCATCGACCCACTCTGTGCCTTAGTTTTCATCTGCAAAATGAGCATCATAATACCCATCCATGGTGTTATATAATCAGAGAGCCTGGAATGGTAGCTGGTACACAGCATGGACTTTTATGGTAAGAATCCCTCTACCATGGTAGAGCATTTTAGCTCTGTGATCTAAAACAAGCGTATCTAGCACAAGCCCATGAGGCAGGGGTATTATTCCCATTTTACAGATGAGGAACTGAGGCTCTTGGAAGGGAAATGGCTTTTCCAGGACCTCTTAGAGGATAGCAGTAGAGCCATGCTTTATACCCAGGCCTCCTGACTCCAAAGCTTTTACCCTCTGCACTGAATGCCCCTCCCCCACCCTCAGAGCAGAACACAGGAGGGGCCAGACTGCCACCAGCACTAGATGGGCAACAAAAGTCCAGGCGAGCCGAAAGGTCCCCACACAGGAGCATGGGGAGTGTGGCGGTGTCTGCGGGTCGCACTCCACCAAGAGAGCGCTTGGCCCCAGCCCTGCACATAAATCCTTCAGCCTGTCACCGGATGTGGGACTCAGAAGTTACATGACCATAAGAATGTAACGAGGCTGGAGTGGACTGCTCTCACCACAGCTTTCGTGCGGATGTGTTTCATGCCAACACGCTGACTCTGGAACAGGCCGCTTGGCTGGCGCGATGCCCCGCATAGGAAAGTGGAGCCTTCGGATCCTCACTCCCAGGCCTGGGGTCCAGTCCTGGCTCTGTCCAGACTCCCTGTGGGCTCTGCTCACATCCCTGCCCCTGGTGGGCCTCAGCTGCCCACAGCTAAGATGAGGCAGACAGGCTCAAGCTCAGAGGCTCTGTCCAGCTTGGAATCCTTGGATGAAGGAGATCTGCCATGCAGAGTGGGCTGTTGTTTCCAGGTGTGGCTGAGCCAGGGGTGGCAGCTGCCAGCGAGGTCTGCACGCAGCTCTAGACCTGTTGTTTTTGGAGAGCTGGTCCATGAGGGCCGAGGCAGGGCTTGCTTTGCCCTGACTTTACTGCTGGCTTATCCTAACAAACAAGCTCACCAGGCTCAAGGAAACCCAGGATGAGAGGTTCTGGTCAATTCATTTGTTCATTTATTCACTCATTCATTCTTTCATTCATTCACTGAGCTAGAGACCTATCAAAGGCTACCAAATGATTAAGCAATGATTAAGTGGGTGTCTGCCTCCCAGAGCCCAAGAGTGGTGAGATACAAAGACAGAGCCAGCACCACTCGCCAACCACAGTGTGGGGAGCAGGGAGAAGGTGAGGAGGCTAGAGCTGACAGAGGCCAGGACCAGGATAGTGGCAGTGGGAATGGACAGAGTGAACAGGTGTAAGGTCCTTCTGGTAGTCTGTCAATAGGACCGACTGGTGTGGAGATGGAAGAAAGCAGAGTTGGGCATGATGCCTGTGTGCTGGCCTGGCACTTGAGTGGACATTTGTGCCCTGATAGCCTTGAGGGAGGTTCAGGAAAAGGAGGCCAGTGTCCAGGGCTGCCTGCACTGCTGGAAATCTCACCTTAAACTCCCCTTCTTCTTCACCCACAGGACAGAGGTGGTGGTAGCTACCTCCAAGTCCTGGGTGGCCTCTGTCCTGGGCCTTGGCTCTCATGGACAGGGAGGTCTAATCACTCAGGGGGGCATGTGGAATACCTCATTGGCCTCCTGGTGCTCTGGGGAATCCTCCTAGGCCCCTGGAGAAGTGGGAGTGCTGGTTGACTCAGAGTGGCTCTGAGTCCACTGGGGGCTGCTCTGCCCAGATGCCCATAGAAAGGAGGGCTGTGGAGGCAGCTGGATGGTGAGGGAGAGAGTACATAGGAGAGCACTTCCCTGCACGGATCCCCACAGTTGTCCTGACTCATGCCAGGTGTCCTGCAAGTGTCCTACAGCTGGGGAGTGGCCTGCCCTCTCCATGCAGTCAGTTAATCCTGCTCTGGCCGGCTTCCTAGAGCCCCTTGCAGGAATCCCTCCCTTCTCCAAAACCCATGACTGAATAGCCCCTGGCACCCTAGATGGCCCAAAAGGGTCCTGGTTCTTCCTGTTTAGATGAGTAAACTGAGGCTGTAAGAGGGAAGAGGCTTGCCAGAGGTCACCGTGGGTCATGGCAGAGCTCCAATGAGAGCCCAGAACTCTTTCTGTTCAGCTGCTGTGGCCTCATAGAGGTTGTCCCTGGGGGTCCGTGTCCACTTCTGAGCCCCGCACATTGCCTCTATTGTGCGACGGCTGCAGAGAAGGGAGGAGGCCTACCTGGCTCTTACCCTTGAGGTAGCTGGGGTTGAGAGGTCAAACAGTGGACATACCCCACTTGACAAAATCAAGACTGCTCATCCTGGAGGGCGGTGCAGGGGTGACAGCAGGGGAAGGGAAGGGCTAGGGCAGTAGTGACAAGATCATTACTTGCTTCTTTGCCTTCGGAGCAAAGGCAAAGGACATTCAGCAAAGTCACCTCACTAATTCCCACAAAACAGGAGATGAATTCTGTCAACTCACATTGCAGGTAACATGAGCAATAGCTAAATGTCTGTTGCTGTAAGTTACTAACCAAAACTGACTAACAAAGGAGGCCAATATGATATCCTGTCTTGGTGGGGACAGTCATGGAGAAAGAAAGAACGAATAAGGGAGAAGGGGGGAAACCTGAGAAGGACCAGTGAGAGACACTGAGCAAGCCCTATACCTGGACATCTGAACTCCTCTCTTCATGAAGCCACAGGTCCCCCAGAAGAAAGCACCAAGTTCATGGTTCCACACTCATTGTCATTATAATGATGATGATTGTCATGGCTGCCATTTTGTATGTAGCGGGTTATTTAAATGTTATCACTCATCTTTACAACTATTCTACAAGGCAGGTGTTTTCAATGCATCAGTAGTTGTTGTTACCACTGTCCATGTATGGAAGAAGGAAATGAGCCTTTGAGAAGGTTCCAGCCAAGAAGATCTGGAGCCAAGACTGTGGGATGCCAGCGCCAGCCTCTCCCCCGGGGCCACACAGCCCTCACAGCCTTGCCCTGGTTCTGTGGGCGGGCCTGAGGTGGGCTGGAAGGGGGAGCTGGCTTTAGTTCTGGGGCCTCACATGGTTGCCTAGGGCACAAAGGGGCCACAGATGTTATCCTGGTCTTGACAGGGATCACTGCCCTTTCCCAGGGGGACCAATATGAAAGAATCCTTGACCAGAAGCAGAACTGTCTTGGCTCCCAGCTCTGTTACAGGGCACACTTAGATGGGGCTTCTCCTGTCCCATCCTGGGCCTTGGCTATTCCCTTGATAAAGCAAAGGTCAGGGGAGGGTCTAGCAAATCTCTCAGGATTCTGAAAACAACCCCTTTCTCCACTGTGGCCCAAACCTGCTCCGAAGGCAAAGAAACAGATCTTGTCTTCATTCTCCTGCAGGAGTGCCATGACCCTCTTCCCCATGCGCTCGTTCCTCTTATAGATGAGCTCCTGACGGAAGTAGCTGTCGATCTCCTGGGCTGTCACCTGCTCATGCGGTGGAAGGGTGGTGTTGATGAAGTTGGGTAGCTGCAAAGGCAAGACAGAGGCTGCTTTAATTCTTCATAGAACCGGGTGGACTCCAGACCAACACACACAGCCTGGTGGGGCTGGGCAACCTACCTTTATGAGCATGCCTCAGGGGGCTCTGTGTTCTGTATGTGTTTCTCACCCACGCCCAAGTCCTCTGAGATGAGCACTGCTTTTCCAGTTCTACAGATGAAGCAAGCACGAGTGGGAAAAATCCAGAGACACATGCAAAGCTGCACAGCAAGTGAAGTGGCAAAGCTGGGGTGAGAGCCCGGATGCTGACCTTCTGCAAGTATCACTCTGCCATGTGTCTCTGCCCTTTGACCCTCAGTTCCCAGATGCTGAGGTCCGGGGAGGCTTGGACAGTGCTCACCTCTTTAACTGCTCTCATTTCATCTTGAAGCCCAGCACTGGAATGTACAAGGAATCCCATTCAGCAAGAGGGTAGGCAGGGTCACCTGAGCTGCCTGGTGTAGTAGGAAGGTCATGGAACATGGGATTAGGCTGTCTCGGCTTCAGCTCCTGTTCTGATACTGTGTGGTGCTGGGCAAGTTACTCAAGTTTTCTCACTTGTAAGATGGGACTCATGATGTTGTGGGGACTAAATGAGAGGATGGCCCATGCCACCCTACAGAGGTGAGATGGGGTCATCACCTTTGGTTTCCCAATGCCTGGGCCACCATCTGTGGCCACCATCCCTAGCTTCCCCACTACCCGGGACATAAACCAATCCCCAAATCCCTTCTCGAGGACCTCAACTCCAGGACCACACCTTCCCCGAGGACGATGGTTTGCTCAACACCAGGCTTGGTTCTACCCAACTTTCCATGCTCCAAGCACTTCACCATCACCTCATGCTCCATACCTGGCCATGTGGCCTGGGAGCAACATCACTGACATGTTCCTGAACTAGGCAGAGAGAGATCAAGGGGTAGACCCTCTATCGTCTCTGGTCCCCAATGCCTGGCACTAAGAAGGTGCCCAGATTCCTCGGACCTTGGATATAAGGTTGTGCTGTCTCTTCCTGGCCACAGTCGCCCCTCCTGTGTTCTTTCATTCCCAACATTTTGTCTTTCCAGACTGGATGGTAGGTCCAGGTGTTCCTACATCATTTCCTCTAGTGCATGTACAGGGCTGTTGAGGAAACTGAGGTAGAGAGTCAGAACACACCTTCTCTTTTTCCATAAACTGTCACTCTGACCCCCAAGTGCATGCTCACAGGATGTCTTCACCTGGTGTCCCTTCTGCCACTGCTCTATCTTCACCTATCTGGACACAGAGCATGAGGCGCTAGGTCTCGCTGACTGATGGGTGAGGTGGATGGAGAGCCTGGCATGGGGAGGCTAATTTCCCGTAGGTTTTATCCCCAAGAAGGGTCCTGCAGCCCAGCCACATGGCTTCTAGAGCCACTGCAGAGTGGTAACACTCCTTCTGAGGAAAATGAAGGAGTCAACGGAGGCTGAGCCCTGAGGGACTCTGAGGAGGCTACAACATCTGTCTCTGCTATCTGCAGATTCACTGCTCTGGGATGAACAAGACAATAACATGACTAGTGTTCCCTAACCTTGCACAGTGCCTAACCTGCATAGCCTTTCTTAGTGCCCAATCAGAGTTAGTGCCCAGGGAAATAGGCAAATGAAGGAATGGAGTTCTAACTCTCCTTGCTATGGAAGTGACAACTGGCAGTCCTAACAAAACAGGCCACACTTGAGCTTGATGCAGCTACAGGAAACACTGAAGGATTCTGAGTAGGGAGGAATGCAGAGAGGTTGTGACTCAGAGTTATTTCTGGAAACAGGACCCTGGCAGGCTTTTCCCTATTCCTTTGATATGGGAGAGAATATGAAACCAACAAACAAATATTTGCCTAATGTCTAATGAATGAATGAGTCAACTGAGAGAGAGTAGAGGTATAGGGATTGTGAATATAGGTCCTGGTCAGACAGACAGGACAACTTGGGCTGGAATCTCTCTTTTGCTGCTTACTCGCTGAATGGCCTCTCTGTAACTGGAAAGTCACTTGGCCTCTCAGACTCGGTTTCCAGATTGGTACATGTGGGTCATATAGGTTGTTGTAGGGATTAAGCACGCTGAGTTTTGGAAAGTGCTTAGCACAGTGCCTGGCACAGAGAAAGTCTTGAATCAGCATTAGTTGTTATACAACTAGCCTGGGGATGGAGCTAGTTTAATCACCCTTCCTAGTGAAGGGTGGTCTCGGGCAGTGGGTAGTGATGGAGATGACAAATAAATGACCTTCAGAACCATCAGAGAGCCACGAAGTCATCAGTCTGCTTCCCTTCCCCTCCTGAGGGTCCCTGGGACCTGTGTATGCGCCCTGCCATTTCTTCTATGCTTCCTGACCGCAAACGTGCATCTGTACAAAGACCAATCTCAAAAATTAAATTTCAAAGTCATGGAGGAGTTGGGCTGGATCCCCAGGCTCCCTGGGCTGGCCAGCACTGGCCAACATTCTCTGCAAGTTTCATGCTGATGGGCCTTGGCTCCAAGTCAAGGATGGGGCCTGGGTTTGGGCCAGGGCTGAGATGGAAGTAAATTAATGATGTCATTAGACTTGTCAGGGGCCTTAAATCTTCCATGACGAGTTTAAGTGCAGGATGCATGGTATCACTGTAAAAAGGACATGTAAGGTCCCCAGGGAGGGGGTGATGAGGAGGTGGGTTGGACAGGACTGGGGTGGGACTGTGGGGATGACTACAATGCAGGCTCCCCTGACCCACGACCCGGCCAAGATCAGGTCTGATGATCAAGTGCTCAGGTCTGCTGATGCCACTGACCTCCACATTTGCAGCCTTCCCTGTACCCCATCCACCCAACAGACACCCCGTGAAGACTTCCATTGTTACCACTCTGTGTCAGGCTAGGGGGGCATAGAGCACCCTCAGACTGGGTCCGCTGCTCTTGATGAGTCTCACAGCCCCGTGGAGGTGTCAGGTATGCAGGCAAGAACACTGAAGGATTTGTGCTTCGAGAGGGCAATGCAGGATGTGTGAGTCCAGAGATACCTGATAGGGCAACTACGTATCTTGGCTTGTCCAGGGCAGGCCAGGTCTATGGCTGGAGGAGATTGCTCAATGTCTGTTAATTATTTTGACCCTGAATTGCATTGGGTCTTTCACTCTGAAAAGTGTCTGGATTTGGACAATAAATAAATGTGGCTACTCTATGCCCAAGGCAGGTGGGGGCCTCAGGCCAGGCTTTCCAGAGGAGGGCCTTCATATCATACCTGTGATGCTAGGCATTGACAGTGCTGCCAGGGGCCTGGGCTGCAGAGCCTGGGCTGCAGCCATTGCTGCAGGTGGGGACGAGGAGACAGGAGATAGGCAGGCCAAGGGAGAGGTGCCACTGGCCCTGGTCCCTGGCAATATCCACCAGGACCCTATACCAGTCCCACCGGAACCCTCCAGAGGCTGCTTCATCATCCTCCACGCTGCAGCCAGAGGCAGCTTTCTGACCAGGCTGCTCTCCTGCTTACACCCTCCAGGGCTTCCCCCACCCCCCAGCAGGCACCCTCACCCCTGCATGGATGGCGCTCTGCTCTGCAAATCAGTCCTTCAGGCCTCCAACCACACAGCTTCCTCAGTCTGCCAGCCCCCCTCACTCCGACCTGGTTGACTCCACTCTCAAGGCTGGTTCCCATACCACCTTCTCCCCGAAGCCTTCCCAGACTGTAGGCAGACTAATTGTGGCCCCACAGCCTCTGTGTCCTCATCTCCCTACAGACGTGAGGCCCCCAGCAGAGATGCAACCCCACCTCAGCTGGATTCCCATGGGCACTGGATTTAGCCTTGCTAGTCTGACACCAGGCTTTTCTGCATCTGCAGGGTTGCCTAGCCCCTCCTCAAGGGGCTAGATTCTGCCTTGCAACCCTGGGCGCAGCCTGGGTTGCTCTTCAAATCTGGGTGACCCAATCCATCCACCCTGTGTCCCACTTCAAGTACGGCTGCCAGGGGACTACTGAGGCATTTTCATCTGCCAGAGACAGATCAGTGGTTGGGACACAGGCTCAAAGAAAACCTGAGTTTGCTTCTCTTGAGGCCACATCATGCTTCCCTCTCATTCCGCCTGGCCAGGGCCTGAGGCTGTGACCAGGCCCCCTCTGCTCAGGATTCATGGGAGCATTGCACCCTGGTTGCCCAGGACTTAGGGGCCTGTCCCCCAGCGGATGATGCAGGCTGGAGCCTTGCCACAAAGAGGGTCCCTAGTAAGACCCTACGAGTGTCTCATGGTGCCAGGGCTCTCTCCACCTTCATTTCTCCACCACTGAGCCAAAACTTGTGGGATCCCGAGCTTCCTGTGGCAAAACCTCCAGCTTCTTCTGCCTCTCATTCCCTACATTGCATCAAGCAGGCCACAGGCCTACGTCTGCCCATGCGACAGTCACTTGCTCTGCCAGGCCTGTGCTGGACAGCGTACCCTTGACCTCAAATGCTTGGAATCTGGGACTGGAAGCACAGACAGCACACCACAGTCAGCCTGCTTCTGTCTCTAGCCTGAACACTCACCTCTTACCCCCACCCCCATTCTCTCTTGCTTCTGGCTCCTTTGCATGTGGCTTCCTCTGCTGGAACATTCTTCCTTCCTGTCTGTGTCCGTTCTTCTGTGACCTATCATCCTGCAGGAGTCTTTCCTTCTCTCCCCAGCTCCAGCCCCTACCCCAAGCCCATCTAAATGAGCCTTCCTGCCACAGGCCCTCACAGCGAGGGTTGGTCACACTCTGGTGAAGAGTTCGTGAATCTCCCTGTCTCCCCTATGAGACTGTGAGTCCCAGGAGGGCAACTCCCTCTCACCCCGCCTCTACGTCCCTTCTTATTAAATAGTTACTGGATCCAGCTCCACACCCCTGCCCTCATGGGGCTTACGCTGTAGTGGAGAGGAACAGACAAATAAATGGCCAGTCATCAATGCATCAAGTAGTTAGTGTGTCAGAGGATGACAAAGGCCATGGGAAGTGTGACAAAGGGGGTGAGAGTGTGGGCATGGGGCCAGGCCATGATTCTAGATAGGATGGCTGGGGCTGGCCTCTCTGAGACAATGGGATTTGAGTCAAGAGCTGAAGGCAGAAAGGGAGTGAGCCGTGGTGCCACCCGGGAAGAGCATTCAGCAGAAGGAGCAGCCAGCGCAAAGGCAGAAGCAAGTGAGGTGGGTCCACGGATCAGCAAGGAGGCCTGTGTGGCCACAGTGGTGTGTGGGAGGGGAGGGTAGAAGGAAACAGCTGGGGTAGGGGGCCATGCAGGACACAGTAAAGAGTCTGGCTTTTGCCCTGAGAAAAATGGGGATCCCATGCAGTGTCCTGAGCAGGGAAAGGGCCCGTTCTGCCTCATCCAAACTGCTTCTTGAATGAGTGAATGGGTATTCAAGTGCCATGACAGGAGGCACGGGGGGCCTAAAGGTGCCAGGAAATACCTCATCCATCCAGGGGCTCGGGAAGGTTTCTCAGGAGGTGACTGTGGACTGTGGGAGGGAGGATCCTGGACAAAGGCCCAGAGGTTTTAAAAGATAAGCTACATTAGAGGAGCTGTAAGTTCCACAGGTCAGCAGAGCAAGGTCTGTGGCGTGGAGGACCTGGGCTGTGACAAGGTCAGCAGAGGGCAAATCCTGAGGGCCTTGAATGCTGGAGGAAGTATTTGGAACTCACTCTGAGAACGAGGGGAAGCCATGCTCAGCCCCCTGAGGGATCTGACCGGCCCTGATTCTTCTAGGACTAGGATCAAAGCAGAATGCCCTATGCTGGACTCAAGTTCAAGCTCTGAGTGACTGTGGGCTTTTCCTTCCCTGGGTCTTAATTTCCCCAGATGTAGACTCAACCTCTCAGAGGCCTCCCTGGCGAAGCTTCCAGGGTCTTAGGACCCAGAGTCACTGGACCTGGCTCAAGCTACTGCTCTTGATAACTTGATAACAGCTCATAAGTTGTGTGGCTTCTGGCAAGTCTCTTCCCTTCTCTGAGCCTCAATTTCCCCAACTATCAAAGGCAGATAACAAGAGCTCCTGTTTACCATGGCTGGAGAGAAGATTACCTGTGCCCGTCACATGTTAGGCATCTAATAGATGCTAGATGGGTTTACTATGGGTCTGGTCCGAGGTCTTTGGAGAGGAACCTCACCTGGGATGTGTCGTGGTTGAAGATGACCGCGTTGAGGTCTCCGCAGTTGTAGTGCTTGATGAGGTCCTCCGTGGTGTAGGGTGCCTGCAGGCTCCCGGCCCGCACGCTCTCGTGCTGCAGCAAGGTCTGGTTCAAGGCAAACAGGACCTGCACCAAGGAGAGAGAGGAATGAGGGCCCTGGCTGGGCGCTGGCGCTGGTCCTCCCCACTCTAGACTTCAGGACAGTAGTCCTGAACAGAGAAGATATATGGACTGCACAGTCGGCTCAGGTGGCATATCTCCACAGTCTCACTCTGGGTGTGGTCTGCCCACTCTCATCACCAGCCTTTGCTCACATGACCTCCTCCTGCCCTGGGTCTTAATATCTTACTCGTGACGTGGCAAAATGAGCACCCTGCTTGTGCCTGGGTTTTAGAAGAAAGGATGAGTTTTTCTTTGGCCTCCTATGCTCCTGTGCTTAGAAAAGCTCTAGAATGAGCACAGACTAATTTTGTAATCAAGAACACCTCCAGACAAGGCAAAACACAAATGAACAAAAACAGAAGAAAGCCCAGCTAGATGTCAGGGCCCAACCTGAAGGCCATCCTCTCCGGGAGCCTGCCTTACCCAGGGAAAGGCCTTAAGGAGCTGGGTCTCTCAGCATCATATCCATGCTCATACTCAGTATGTGTGTCCTCAAGCTCCTGTGTCCAGGCCACCATGCTAGTCATGGTGCCCAACCAGATGTGCCAAGCACGAGGACCACTGGGTGTGGCATCTGAAATGCTGCCCAGACCTCCCCCTCAGGATCAGGGTCTCTGTATTTTTAAGAGGGTCCCTGGGTACTTCTTAGGCTGCCTGATGGTCTCTGGCATTTGAGGCTTGTGGCTCTGAAGGAACCCAAGCTGTCCCAGGTACAAGGGCTCTGAGAGATTATCTAATCCAGTGCCCCCATTTTAAATGGGGAAACTGAGGCCCAGAGGGAGGAGGCACCTGCTCAATCCATACCACCTGGACTGGAGCTAGCTTCCTGTGACTGAATATTCCAGACTCCTTTGGCCAACAGAAGGGAGGAGCCTGACCATTATTTGGATTATTTAGCACAGATAGGAGAAAAGCATGTGGCAGGCCCTGTGCAAAATGTCAGGAGGCGATCTCGGGCCACCTGTCCCTGCTGTCTCCCCAGCCCAGCCCTCAGTCTTCAGGCCCTGCTCATTCTGTCTGTTTTAGCCCTAGCTTCTCGGCCCTTCCCAATTTAGGCCCAAGTATCTCTCACTGGGTCCACTGCTATTGTCCCTCCCATCTCCCTGCACACCCCTCCCTTTCCAACTATCCCATATTCTTCTGCCACCATCATCTCTCTCTCTCTCTCTTGCTCTCTCTTGCTCAAAACGTTCATGGGTCCCTCCTGCCTGCAGGTTAAGGAGCTAGCTCTTGAGTAGAGTCTCCGAGGCAGTAACCTGGGCCCTGCTATGGTCAATAATCTCGATTCTTATATCACTCTCATAACTCCTGATACTAAAGTACTTAGCGTTCTGTAAACAAAACAATCTTCTGCCTCCTTATATGCTGTCCACATTCATAGAAAATCCTGTCCCCTCCATTCTCCACTTGCAGACTCAGATTTGGCCATTCAGAACCTGCTCAGCTATCTCCTCCAGGAAGCCTCTCTGACTACTTGGGAGCTAGGTGAGGCTATTCCCTGGGGCTCTCCTGGTCTCTATGGGTGATAGATGCACACATGAATGGCCACTTTATCCCTCCCTGTATTCATGCCTTTGCCGTGGTGCTTTGTAGCTCCCTTCCATCCTGAATCTGCACTTGCTTGAGCCAGTGGGATGCTGGCAACATTACAAGTGAAGACCAGAAAAGTGCTCAAGGCTGTTGCTTCCTGCACCTCCACCACTGTCCTGAGAGCAACCCAGGCTAGCCTGCTGGAGGATGAGAGACATGTGGAGTGGAGCCACCCACCACAGCCATTCTAGACCAATGCCAGCCAACAGCCAGTCAACTCCTAGATATGTGAACAGGTTCAGCCAAGATCAGCAGAGCCTATTCCCAACTGGCCCCAGATGCAGGAGCAATACACGCTTACTGTAGTTGCTACATGGCGCAGCTGTGGCGACAGCCAACTGACACACTGTGCTTCCCTCCACCATGGAGGGAACACTAAACTGCAGTGGTTCATTCGCTGTCAGTCTCCCATTAGGCTATGAGCTTCCTGAAGACGGGAATTGCGTCTTTCTCACTTTTGAATCTGCAGCACTCAGCACTGTGCCTTATAAAAAGAGGGTGCTGCCTCAGCCTTTATTTCTTTGACACCTGCTATGGTCATTTCATAGTTCAAGGCTGCTCAGTAAGCCCTAAAGATAAACCCCTAGAACTTGGGCACTCTGCATTTTGAGGCACACCACCACCACATGGCAGAAGGTCCTGCCAAGTGGCAGCAGACACTTGGTTTGAGAACAAAAAAGCTCATGAAACAGGTATGCACTGCTCGGCCAAAATATTGACATGGGCAACGGGGCCAAGCTTGTGCTCATGAGATCACCCCCATCCCCTCCCATTTTTGCTCGTGGCTGGGCAGGAGAGCTGGAGTGTGCCGGATGCAGCCCAGGCTGCTCCCCATAATGAGCTGGCTGGAGATGAGGTCAGAGCCCCCCACCCCACCTCTGGGCCTTCTCCAGGCCTCTAGGCTCTGGCCGCCACCACTGAAATTCGATCTGGCGCCATCTGGTGCAGGGTGTCGATGGCAGCATGGTGGCTGGGGATGGATCACAGGAGGCAGTGGCCCTGTTGCTGTGGACATTGCTAAGGCAACAGGCACTTCCTCCCACATGGCACATGCCTCGGAGGAAAGTGTCCGTGTCAAGCTGATCCGCTCTCCCCCTCCGGGGGCCCGGGACACACAGGCTTCCTGAGACCACGCCTAGCTGCTGTACACACCTGCCCTGCTGCTTCTCAGAGTCAGCTTGGCCAAGGCAACACCTGACCTGTGGTGAGGTCATTGGCCCAGGCGCCCAGAAGACTGGCTGGAGGGGAAATGGCCCCCCTGGACCTCGCCTGGCTCACAGAATCACTTCTGCAATAATGTGGTCCTCACGGAGCTGGGAGGTGTTCTCCTGAACTAAGTACTTCAGAATCTGCAGGGTGCTAAAACAGTCTTGGCATGTAGTAAGTGCTGGATATGTGTTTGTTACATTGAACTTAGAAGAAAATAGACCCAGGTCTTCCCAAATTAGAGGTGAAAGGGTCCCCAGAGGGCATCTGGTCCAAAGGTTTTTCAAGCCTTTTTTAGCCATGGAATCCATTTTTGTTGTTGTTTTTCAAAGGAACCTTACTTAGAACCCAAAATGTAGAGCAGATAAAAATAGAAACCTCCCTGGTTGATGTAAGGGAGGCAGGCTGAAGCCTGAATTCCCACCAGCTCAATGTTACCCCACAGCAGGGACTCCCAAGGCCTTTCTGTGGAACCAGTGGGTACCCTGGAGCCTAGTTTGAGAACCACTGCTCTCATCCTATAACCTCATCACATAAAAGCGGGGGTGGGGTGGGGGGGAGGGGTTCCGGAGCAGGCAGGGTGGGGCTTGCCCAAGACCACACAGTGAATTGGGGGCAGAGTGGGCTTAACCTCAAACCTCCTGATCCCTAACCCAGGACCCTTTGCAGTGTCCTGGACCACACAGTGGGATTCCCAGACGTCCACAGGTACAGTCCACTTTGATCCACACTCATTGTTGCACCCATTTTCTTTCTGGAGTCTTGTGAAAAAGCCAGAAATATTCAGTGACTATTTACTGTTGGTCTATTACGAGTAAGCCCATTATAAATAGTCTATTATTAAGATGTAAAACTGAGGTTAGATAATTTATGAGGCATTTCTGCGTGCCACAGTGAGTGTGGTGGGGCTTGTCATCCCTGAATCCTCCCACCCAGATAGGGCTTGATGCTTCCAGCAGACCCCTGCGTTTCCCTTGCTCAGGACACTTATCCCACTGAAGTGTTCCCGATCCCTGACTCTCTGATCACTGTTGAGTCCCATGTGTCCAATAGCAGACACAGGAGCCACTGCAAGGGAAGGACAGATCCTGAGTCATGTGCTCTCTCTCCCCTACACCTCTCGTCCTGTACCATTCTTGCGTAATTTATAAAGAAGTCTTCACCTCTCCATTATTAGGAGTATTGTGTTTATTGAGCACTTATTATGTGTCAGGAAATTTCTGAGCTCATGTTAATGTATTTAATCTTTATAGCAACTCTAAGCTAAGTCTATTATCAATTCCATTTAATCGATTTTTAAAAAACTGCAGCAAAGCGAAATTAAGTACCTCACCAACGGGGATAAAGCTGGAGAGGGGTAGACCAGGCATTTGGGCCATCCTGGAATGCATCCTCTTTGTTACCCACTACCTTTTGGTAGCATGCTGTCTCCAGGAGAGGGTCAGCAAGAATGGTGTCTCTATTCACAGATGGAAAACCAAAGAAGCAGAGGAGAGTGATGGGCACAAGGCCACGCAACTGGTAAAGGACAGAGCTGGGGTTTGGAATTACATTCTTCATGAGCATTCTCAGTGCTTCCAAAAGAGGGAAGTTTCTTTCTCTCTCTCTCTCTCTCTCTCTCTCTCTCTCTCTCTCCTTCCTTCCGTCCTTCCTTCCTTTCACTCTACAAGTATTTTTCAATCATCTGCTACATGCGTGATAGGCACATACTATACTCTCTCTGGGGAAACAGTCAAGACCAAG
>CAUYQG010003334.1:0-48896 GCA_963574415.1 Tarsius wallacei
TCGAGACCCGCCTGGGCAAGCAAGACCTCATCTCTACAATAAATCAAAAAATTAGCCGGGCGTGGTAGCGCGCGCCTATAGTTCCAGCTACTTGGAAGGCTGAGGCGGAAGGATCGCCGGAGCCCAGCAGGTCGAGGCTGCAGTGGCCGGGAGCAGCCACTGCACTCCAGTCTGGGCGACAGAGTGAGACTCCAACTCAAAAAAAAAAAAAGAGACAGAAATTGGAACCATTTACACTGAAAACTAGACCAAGACAAGGATGCCCACATTCAACCTTACTGTTCAATATGTTTTTGGAAATCCTAGCTAGAACAATCAGACAAGAGAAGGAGATCAGGGGTATCCAAATAGAAAAAGAGGAAGTCACGTTATCCCTCTTTGCAGACAACATGATTTTATATCTCGAGAACCCAAGAGAATCTGTCAAAAGCCTCCTTGCACTGATAAAGGACTTTGGCTATGTCTCAGGATATAAAATAAATGTGCAAAAGACAGTCGCATTTCTATACACCAACAATAAACAAACAGAAACCCAAATAAAAAGCACAATCCCATTCATAATAGCCACACAGTAAAAAAGAAATACCTCAGCATCTTCCTTACTAGAGACGTGGTAGACCTTTACAATGAAAACTACAAAACACTGCTCAAATAAATCAAAGATGACACAAACAAATGAAAAAGTATTTCATACTCATGGATTGGAAAAGTCAACATTGTTAAGATGTCCATCCTACCTAAGGCAATCTACAGATTTGACACAATACCCATTAAATTACCAGCAACATTCTTCTCAGACCTGGAAACAACAATACTGGAATTCATATAGAAACATAAATGACTATGAATAGCCAAATTAATCCTCAACAAAAAAATAAGTGGGAGGTATCATACTCCCAGGTTTTAAACTTTATTATAAAGCTAAAATAACCAAAAGAGACTGGTATTGGTACAAGAACAGGCATATAGACCAGTGGATCCAGATAGAGATTCCTGTAGCAAAACCTCAATTCCTCAACCAACTCATCTTCAGCAAAGCCTCCACCACCAATCACTAGGGAGAGAAGAACCTATTCAGTAAATGGTGCTGGGAAAACTGGCTAACCACATGCAGAAAATTAAAACAAGACCCCTACCTATCACCATACACAAAAATCAACACTAAATGGATCAAAGACCTTAATATAAAGTCTAAAACTATAAGAACCTTAGAAAACACAGGATATAGCCTTATGGAAATTGGAACTGGCAACCAATTCCTGATCAAAACCCTAAGTGCCTATGATGTAAGAGATTAGATAGACAAGTGGGACCTCATCAAACTGACAAGCTTCTGCAAATCCAAAGAAACCATCAAGAGAGCAGAGAGAAACCCACAGAATGGGAAAATTATTGGCCAACTGTATGTCTGCCAAAGGCCTAACATCTGGAATCTACAAGGAACACAAATGGGCCTAAAAGAGAACAAAAGATAGCCCCATTACAAAGTGGGCAAAAGATATGAATAGACACTTCTCAAAAGAAGACATACGAGCAGTCAACAGTTACATGAAAAAGTGCTCAGCCTCACTAGTCATCAAAGAAATGCAAATTAAAACCACCCTGAGATACCACGTAACTCCAGTCAGGATGACCATCATCAATAACTCAAAAAACAACAGATGCTGGAGAGGATGTGGTGAAAAGTTAACACTTCTACATTGTTGGTGGGAGCTTAAACTACAGTCTTTGTGGGAAACAGTGATAATTCCTAAAAGATCTAACAATCAAGCTTCCATATGACTGCAATACCCCTACAGGGAATATATACGGAAGAACTCAAATCACTATATGAAAAAGATACCTGCAAATGTATGTTTATCGCAGCATTGTTCACAATAGCAGGAACATGGAACCAACGTTGCTTCCCATCAAAAGAGGACTGAATTTAAAAAATGTGGTATATATATACAGTAGAATATTACACAGCCATAAAGAAGGACAAAATTATGAACTTCACAGCAACCTGAATGGACTCAGAGTCTATAATACTGAGTGATCTTTCACAGAAACAAAGAACTGAGTATCACATGTTCTCACTCATAAGCTGACCTTGAACAATTATCATAATACTATAAGAAAAGGATTGGCAGTAGTGGGAATCTGCTGGGGGAGGGAGGCACACTTCACCAACAAGGGTACCTGCACAATGAACATTTGGATACCTTACCCTGAATTGTACCTCACATCTTTAAAATAAAAAAATGAAAAGATAAAAAAATATATATATGTATATTTATATATAACTTAAAAAAGAAAATTGGTTTTCCAAAAAAGTCCTTTATGGTAACATATCAAAAATACTTATCTGAATCTATAGGAACCACATACCCTTTTGAACATTTTTCTGCTTTCTTCAGTATCTATTTATTTATACCTATTTAAGACAACGGGATATTCTAGGCTTCGTTAGCCTAAAGGGAATGAACAACTTCTTCTTACTATATAAATTAATTTTGTCAACTTATTCTAGTCATAAATGGAAGTATATTACTATGTGTAGAATGAATAAAAAACAAATTAAGTATAAATTCATGTGTAGCTAACATCCATGACAATCAAGAACACTTGTTTTTTACATCTGTCTGTGAAAGTTGCCAACAAATGCTATATAAATGCTCTGTAAAACAGAGATCACCTAGAATAAGTATTCTTACATCTGTTTTCAATGATATCACAATTTTCTATGTCAAAAAGACATGCAGTTCCATTTCATGCCTTGAGAAATTAGGTATTATTTCAAGTCAAATTTTCTTCTTAAATTGCATACACAATTTTCTCAGTGTAAAATGTAGTTATTCCAGAACATTATGGAATGAAAGCAATCACCAACTTGAGTAATCAGACTTGTACTTGAACAAAATCATTCGATTGTCTCAAATACATTCTCCACTGTGATTTAATAATTATCAGGGAAGCCTACCAAATCCCTCCTACTCTCCTGGCTCCCTCTTACTCTGACACTTGCAATTGTCTCCCCAGTGATGCTCTTAATTGCATTAGGAAAGACTCACTAGAGGTGCAGGTAGACAACAGTTGTCCATCCAGGCTTCTCTTTTGCAAATAGGAAGTTCCTTCCTCATTTTCATTTGACATATCTACTGGGTCTTAAGCAGCCCCATAATTGAGTCTTAAAATAATTAGTACTTTTCCAATAGGTTGGCTGCTATTCTGATAGGTTTTCCCCAAAAGAAACCATCAAGAAAGCAGGGAGACACCCCACAGGATGGGAAAAAAATATTTGTCCACTGTATATCTGGCAAAGGCCTAACATCCAGGATCTACGAGGAACTCAAACGTGTCAAAAGGAAAAAACAAAACAAAACAACAACAAAAACAAAAACAGCCCCATTAAAAAGTAGGCAAAAGAGATGAATAGACACTTCTCAAAAGAAGATATATGGGCAGTCAACAGACACATGAAAAAGTGCTCAGCCTCACTCATCATCAGAGAAATGCAAACCAAAACCACATTGAGATACCACCTAACCCCAGTAGAAATGACCATCACTAATAAAACAAACAAGAACAGGATGTGGGGAAAAGGGGATGCTTCTACATTGCTGGTGGTAATGCAAACTCATGCAGGCTCTTTGGAAAACAGTATGGCGATTTCTAAAAGAACTAGACATTGATCTTCCATATGACTCAGAAATCCCCCCTTTGGAAATATACCCAGAGGAACTCAAATTGTTCTACACAAAAGATACCTGCACACACATGTTTATGGCAGCCCTATTCACAATAGTAAAAACATGGAACCAACTGTGCTGCTCATCGAAAGTGGACTGGATAAAAAAAATATGTGGCACATATGCACAATGGACTATTACACAGACATAAAGGACAAACGTGAACTTCACAGCAACTTGAATGGATTTAGAGTCTATCATATTTAGGGATCTATCACAGAAACAAAGAACAGAGTACTACATGTTCTCACTCATAAGTGGACCCTGAACATTTGCCATAATACTATAAGAAAGGGATTGGCATTATTAGGATACTGCCAGGGTGGAGGTGGAGGGAACACAACTTCAATAAGGGTACTTGATCTCAAGCCAGGCAAAGTGGGAATGAAAGGGAGGCCCAAACTTTACCTGTACAGTGACCACTTGTATACCTAATCCTGAATTGTACCCCACATCTTTAAAATAAGAAATAAAAAGTAAAAAAGAATTAGTACTTTGAGAACACCTGTATACATTGCCTCTTAATTATGACTATGTTCCTTAGGCTATTTTCTTTATACAGTCCACTGTTGATGGCACCTGGGTTTGTTCCATGTATTTGCTTCTGTGAGTAGTGCTACAATAAACATTGGTAGAATGACTTATACATATACCCCCTGATTCTAAGGTAAAATAAAAAAAAAAAAGAAAGGGCAACTTTCCCTGCAGGAGTCTTCATTTTGCAATGCTTTGGAGAGTTGGTCTACTCTCTGCCCTTATTTACCTAGAACTTATCTAGAAAAAGTGTTTGTTGGGAACCTTCTGGTTCCTCTGCTCCCCTAAACATGCTGGAGGCTGATGAGCCAAGGGTTAAACCTGTGACTCAAAAAACTGTGTTATTTGAACAATCCTAGTAACACGTACAATTGATTTAAACTGTCGTCGCTGTCTTGTGCATCATAAATACCCATCATCAGAAAAGCAGGTTTAAGCTTCCTTCTAGACTTGTTTTGCTTAAAAGAGATTCTGTCTATGCAGCTGAAAGCATATAGTATATCTTGGGTTAACTCCTGGTTTTATACTTCACTCTTCATGTACTGATTCAGCCCTGGAGTGGGCCTGAGTGAATGTCACTGGGGGACCATAAAGACATTGGTGAAGATAAGACAAATAAACCAGTGTCAGCATTTTGTTAAAATATTAATGTTTATTATTTACCAACATTTTAAAATTTCCAATTCATCAGTTCATTCATGGCGGTGTATATAGCGTTTTTTAAAAAGTAATGGAATTATGCCATAGCATTTTAAAGGTTTCAACATTTGCCATAAGACTTGATTGTAACCTCAACTCTGATGCTAACATGCAGCATGACCTTAGACGAGTGGCTCAATATTCCTTAGAATCAATTATTTATCTATAAAATAAAAGTTTTCTCTTTCAGATTCCTGTGAGCTTTAAGTTTCCATGATGTTATGTTTCCCCAGAATGTACAAGGAACAAAATATTATGCACAGACAAGAAGAAACCTCCTGACAATCATTTCAACTGTGGAGGCAAAAGAAGAAATAATCTTATCCTGCATTAATATACAGATGGGGTTGTAGAATCTGCTGTAATACATATTTTAATGTGGTGTTTTTGGTAGCCAAAGTATTATTTAAAATCAGGTTCATGCCATGATGTTGTCTGAGGATGCTGTTACTGTAGGGCTTTTATCAAATATTGTTTCTAACATTTATGGTAGGGAGACATGTGAGTGATTTCTCAAAGTGATCAATGTAATCTGATAAAACATATATGCAATAAAAATTCTAGCACCATTAAGATAATGTCTATTCCCCAGTTTTAACAACCCTTAGGGGTTCACATATATTTATTCTAATAATCTTGCTTGCTATTTTAGTGAGTCGTTTCATGTCCTAGAGTACCAGTAGAGTTTTGATTTCCTCTCAATGACACTTAGCTTGCTTCTAAGATACATAACTCTTAAAAACCTATTAAATTATGAAATAATATATGTTGCAATATCGCATTCAAGTATTCACATTCATGAATTTGTTATAATTTAAATTATACTTAACCCTGGTAAAAAGATGCTTTGAATCTGTCATCATTTCCACAGAATAATGTTTTTAAATTTGCACAAATTGTTTCAGGCACTATAGTGCCTAAAGTAAGCAATTTTATTAATATACTCGTAAGTTGTATTTCCAGAAAATTTATTTTAGGATGACTTGTTTGGTGGATTGGCTTTCTTGTTGCTCCATTTGTTTGCTGTTGTGTTTGTTTATTCATTTATTTATTTATTTATTTATTTATTTATTTTTAGTTGGAGTCTCACTCTGTTGCCCAGACTGGAGTGCTGTGGTACACTCCCGGCCAACACAGCCTCGACCTGCTGGGCTCCGGCGATCCTTCCGCCTAAGCCTTCCAAGTAGCTGGAACTACAGGCCCGCACTACCACACCCAGCTAATTTTTTTTTAAATTTATTGTAGAGATGAGGTCTCACCAGCTTGCCCAGGCGGGTCTGGAACCCACAGGCTCTGGCAATCCACTCACCTCAGCCTTCCAAAGCACGGGATTACAGGCTGAGCCACCGAGCCCGGCTGTGTTGTGTTTATTTTTAACAAGAGAGTAACTCAACCCAGCACAGTCCTACCTTATGCTTGCATATCTATATAAATGTTTCACAGCCACCATCCTAGATGACAGTCTTTCCTTTGAACACATTAGGCTGCTCCATGTTTCCACAACTTCCCCAAGATAGTCCTCTCAATCCTCAATGCCTTTTTAGATTTTATTTATAGAGACAGAGTCTCACTCTGTTGCCTAGGCTGGAGTGCAGTAGCACAATCACAGCTCACTGAAGCCTCAAACTCCTGGGATCAATTTTTACTTTTATTTTTATTTTTTTGAGAGATGAGCTTTCACTACGTTGTCTAGGCTGGTCTCAAACGCCTAGCCTCAAGTAATCTTCTTGCTTTGACCTTCCAATGTGCTGGGATTACACCTGGTCTGAAGTTATCTTAAATTTAGTTTTCTTAACAAAATATGAAAACAGTAGTCTCGAGTATTTCAATAACATATAATGCGGTTGTAATGAATTAAAAGCAGGTACATCTATAGATAATGACATTGGAAGAGCTGCAGATTATTCTGTAAAGAGTATTATGGTTAACTTTTTGTGAAACATATATGTACATATCAACATTTTTACCAACAGTACTTTGATATAGGGTAGGATGGAGACATTTATTTTCATATACATTTAAATTTTGGTATTAATTATACTCATAATTTTTAATTAGTAATGGTTTTAAAAATTCTTCAGCCAGTTATGTTTTTGCCCACTCAACTGAAATTAATCATGACTTGCTTATGTTCTAAGTTATTAGTATTCAAATATTTTATGTCCAACTTCAAAAATCTTTATACCAATTGACATATTTTTAGATGAACAACAACATTTTCTCATTGGAAATTCAAATAGATTCAAAGAATATAATATTCAGTATATCAGAACAAAAATCTTAACAATTTCATTTAAATCATATACATATATTCAATGAATTCTAAAGATTATGGCATGTTACATGTATATTTAGCTTGTGAAATCTGAATATGAGGTTATAATTTATACATTGCTTTACTATGTTCAATGTCATGCAGCTTGCATACTAGTGCTGAATGTTCTTTATGGCTGACCCTATCATACTTTCTTACAGTGAGAATAAATGTAAAATTAGCATTCAATTTATTTTAAATATTCTGTTACAACAATAACTTAATCGTCAACAAATTTTAGATTGAGTTGTCATTATAGTTATGAGTGGTTTCAACTTTAGTGTATGTGCTGTCAAAGTGAGCATTATAGTTGTTAATACAATTTATCAAAGTGATATTAGTATTATTGCAACTTGGCAAACATGAATTAAATACAAAGAATGGTGTTTTCATAAGTGATTCATGTATCTATTGCTACTCTATTCATCAATGGTATTACTATTTTTCATTTAACAGATGCAAAGTTGAGGAAACTTGTTCTCAAAAATAACAAAGAATATGAAATGCTTTGATATGGCATTGACATTGAATTATTTGAAGTCTTTGTAAGATGTGACAAAGAAATGTTGTTATTTGCTTAGATCTTTTTTCAATTTTTTTAAATGAAAAAATTGGAACCCACTAGTTTTTATAAAATTGTGTTGCCTAGTCATTAACCATCTATGTGCTGTTGCTTTTAAAAGAAAAAAAAAAAAACTCAAGCATTCAGTATTAAGACTTTATTAATCATATAAAATACTCTCACATAGAAGCACTTTGTTTAACCAGATGTAAAAGTAGTTTGTAAACCTGGCACTATTATAAATTAATTAATGTTTATACATGCAATATATATATATGTATTTTTTTTTTTTTGAGTTGGAGTCTCACTCAGTCACCCAGACTGGAGTGCAGTGGCAGCTCCTGGCCACTGCAGCCTCGACCCACTGGGCTCCCGTGATCCTTCCGCCTCAGCCTTCCGAGCAGCCGGAATTACAGGCACGTGCTACCATGCCCGGCTGATTTTTTGATTTATGCTAGAGATGAGGTCTCGCCAAGTTGCCCAGGCGGGTCTCGAACCCACGGGCTCAGGCAATCCACTCACCTCAGCCTCCCAAGGCGCGGGATTACAGGCTGAGCCACTGAGCCCGGCTACATGCAATATTTTTGAGGTTAAAAATTTTGTGTTTAAATTGTAATTTTGTAAAAGTCTTGTATATTTGAATTTAACCCAATGTGGGAAATATAGTGACCCTACAAATAGTTGGAAAGGTCTTTATGATTAATTTTAGTGTCAACTTGATTAGATTAAGGAATGCTTGGAGAGCTGGTAAAGCATTGTTTCTGAGTGAGTCTGTGAGGATATTTCTAGAGGAGATTGGTGTGTAAGTGCACTCAGTGAGGAATAACAATCCTGAATGTGGGCAGGCACCATCCAATGGACTGGGGGCCAAATGTAACAGAAAGGCAGACAAAATGTGAGTTCTCTCTCTCTATGATTCTTTCTCTCCATGATTCTCTGTTTCCTTGTCTCTCTCCCCTCCCCTCCTCCTCTCTTCCCTCCTGTGCCTCTCCCCCTTTCCCTCCCCTTTCCCCTCTCCTTCTCCCTCTCTCTCCTGAAGCTGGGACACTTTGTTTCTCCTGCCCTTGGACGTCAAAACTCTACATTATCCAGCCTTTACACGCAGAACTTACATCAGTTGCTTCCAGGCTTCTTAAGCCTTTTACTTCGGACTGAGAATTACGCCATCTGCTTCTTTGGTTCTGAGCTTTACATTACCAGCATCTCAAGGTCTCCACCTTCTAGATAGCTTGTCTTGGGTCTTCTCAGTCTCCAAAATTATGTGAGCCAATACCTCTAATAAATCCACTCTCATCTATTTATCTTTCAGTTTATCCTATTGGTTTTGTCTCTCTGGAGAGCTCTAATACAAGGCCCATCTTCATTGAGTAAACAGTAAGATTAATTAGACATCTGCCAGGATGAAAAAAAAGATGAAAAAATTTTCAAAAAAATCTATTAATTTGCATTTCTATAACAACCAGAGCATTACTGAACATTGTAACAATAAGACTTAATTCTTTTTTTCATAAATCATTTTGCAAAGATTCAATGTATCATTTTATAGCTAGTTTCAATGTTTTGTGCAAATCAGAACTTAACTTTTTGGCACCATCACTTATTTGTGAATACAAATCAGAGTTTTCAATTAAGTACAGTTTACAGCATGGGTATGAGCAAAAAATTCATGTAATTATTACATCAGTTGACATGATTGTATATCATTTCCAATATAAGCAGTAATCAAATTGAATTATAAAGTATCCAGATATGTAACTTCTGGAATGGTGAAATAAGGGCTTCCAAAAAATATACCCCTTGGTAAAAGCAATGAGAATACTTGCATATACTGTCAATTCAAATTTTTGTGAGCCCTGAAAATTAACTAAATGCTTGCAAAAAACCATACTTGTTTATTCGCAAACATCTCTGTAAGGAAAGTGAGTCTTCAATTGTGTTACTTTTCATGGATCACAACTCCCTAACCCAGCTCCACGGTAGCCTTAAGATGCAAAAGTATCAGAACTACAGTAGCTAAGAAACTAGGAGCCTACAAGGTACTGGGAAAGGCTGGTGTGATGGATTTGGCATTCTCCAGAAGTCTCATTCCCAAAGAGCCTTTATTATTTTATCTATCTGGTAGCTTGCTGAAAGGTTCCATTCTCTTTGGCTGGGCATGTTGGCTCATGCCTATAATCTCAGAAATTTGGGAGGCTGAAGTGGGAGGATTGCTTGAGCCCAGTGAGACCTCTTCTCCACAAAAAAATTAAGACATTGCTAGGTGTAGTGTGATGTGTACCTATATTCCCAGCTACTTGGAGAGGAGGGGGAAGGGGCTGAGGAAGAAGGAATACCTGAGCATAGAGGTTTGAGGCTGCAATGAGCCATGATTGCCCACTGCACTCCAGCCTGGGCAACAGAGTAAGACTCTGACTTGAAAAAAAAAAAAGGCTCATTTTCAGAGTTTTTCTATGTTTGACCTGACCCGACTCACCACTGACTCTGTGTGAACAAACTTAGCCACAGGACATTTGTCAGATATAATCAGCAACAATTGCTTAAAATCACAGCTGAGGTGGCATTAACAGTTGGGGTTAACAAAAGGCTGAACAAAAAAACATAAGATAAAAATGAGAAATGTAATGCCCACAGGCAGCTTTGAAAACTCCCACATTTATCTGGAAACAGAAGGCTGTGTTTGTGTGCAGAAAAGACTTGAGAAGGTATAAAAGTCTCAGTGACTCTGTCAGATGTTGAGGTTTTGTGCAAGCAGAAAACGAAGTTTAAGGAAGAGTGTAGACTGTCTTCCAGAAAGTGTTAGAGGTTTACACTAACACACACACACACACACACAGACACACGAAGCCCTTCAGTCAAGGGGGGAATGTGTGTTTTATGAACTTAAGGAAATCCCTATATTTTAGATGACCATTAAGCTAATTTTAAGAGAATGAACATTAAGCTAACTTTAAAAGAATTCTGTGGCCATGTATGACTGGATATTCAGACTTTACACAATTAGTAGAAAAGTCACAAAACATACAAACAGTGCAGCAGCTTAAAGAACTCAAAGAAGAAAAAGTAAAAAGATTCACAACTAGATACATATTTAACATTTTTCAGACAGTGGTTGATCATACCTAGGGATATTATTAATGTCATCAAACTGTCTAGCAACAAATATAAAAGAAAAATCTTAAAATCAAAGAGAAGAAATTTAATGTAATGTCCTGTAGGTTCATTCATGTTCTCAAAGATGACAGAATTTCCTTTTTTTTTTTTTGAGTTGGAGTCTCACTTAATCACCACAGTCTCCACCTGCTGGACTCTGGCAACACTTCTGCCTTAGCCTTCCAAGTAACTGAAACTATACGCATGTGGTATCACACCTGGTTAATTTTTTTTATTTATTGTAGAGATGAGGTCTCACCAAGTTTCCCGGGCTGGTCTTGAACCCATGAGCTCAGGCAATCCACTCACCTCGGACTCCCAAAGTGCTGGGATTACTGAGCCCAGCCCAATTTCCTTCTTTTTTAAAGGCTAAATAGTATCCCGTTTTGTATATAAACTATGTTTTCTTTATCCATTCAGCTGTTGATGGATACTTAAGTTGATTCTATAACTTGGCTATTGAGAGTAATACTGCAATAAACATGAAAATGCAGATATATCTTCAGTACATTAATTTCATTTACTTTTGATTTATAATCAGTAGTAGCATTGCTGGTTGTAGTAGCATTACAAGTAGTTTTATTTTTAATTTTTGAGAAATCTCCTTTTTTTTTTTGAATTGGAGTCTCACTCTGCCACCCAGGCTGGAGTGCAGTGACATGCTCATGGCCACCACAGCCTCAACATGCTGGGCTCAGGCAATCCTTCTACCTCAGCTGTCCAAGTAGCTGAAACTATAGGCATATGCCTCCATGTCCAGCTAATTTTTTGATTTATTGCAGAGAAAAAGTCTCACCAAGTAGTTCAGGCTGGTCTAGAAGCCCTAGACTCAGGCAATCCTCTCACTTTGGCCTCCCAAAAAGTGGGATTACAGGCTTGAGCCACCATGCCGGGCGAGAAATCTCCATTTTTAAAAAATGGCTGTACTAATTGCTGAACTAGTATTCATTTTTCTTCATGTCCTCACTAACATTGATCATATTTTGTCTTTTTCATAATAGTCATCTTAACATGTGTGAAATGCCACATCGTCTAACACATATGTGGAACATAAACAATTGGTCTCATTGAAATAGAGAGTACAATGGTGGTTGGTTGGGGCTGGGGCAATTGAAAGGATGAGTTATGGTAATGCTAGTCAAAGGATATAAAATTTTAGTTAGGAGGAATAAGTTCAAGAATCTATGGTGACTATAGCTAATAAAAATGTATTATATTCTTGAAAAATGCTAACAGAGTAGAGGTTAAGTGATTTCACCACAAAAATGAAAATAATGTGTGGAAATGCATATGTTAATTAATTAGTTACATTTAGTCATTCCACAATGAATATATACTTGAAAATACCATGTTGTACATAATGAAATATACAATTTGTCTGACAATTTAAAGTAATGCTACTAATAAAAATAGAGAAGCAATTCACCAAGCATAAACAACTTCCATTATCTTCAATAGTTGACTTTTCATCAGAAACAATGTAGGACATGACCTTCCATATGACCCAGCAATTCCCCTATTGGGAATATACCTGGAGGAATTCAAATCATTCTACAAGCAGCTCTAATCACAATAGCAAAAACATGGAACCAACCATGTTGTCCATCAAAGCTGGACTGGATAAAGAAAATGTGGTACATATACACAATGGAATATTGTGCAGCCATAAAGAAGGACAACTATATGGACTTTGCAGCAACTTGGATGGATTTGGAGTCGATCATACTCAGTGATCTATAAAAGAAACAAAGAACAGAGTACCACAAGTTCTTACTCATAAGCAGACCTTGAACAATTATACTACTATAAAAAAGCATTTGGCAGTAATGGGAAACTGCCAGGGGAGGGGAGTGGGATAGGCAGTTGAGGGAAACTGCTAGGGGAGGGAAGGAGGGGCATACATCATCAACAAGGGTACCTGCATAATCAATGTTTGTATACCTAACCCTGAACTGTACCCCACATCTTTATAATAATAATAATAAAGAAACAACGTAGGACAGAAGGCAGTGGGATGATGTGTGCAAAGTGATGAAAGAAAATACTGTAAGCCAAGATTTTATATTCAGCAAAACTATCCTTCAAAAAATGGAGAACGTGAGATATTTCAAGATAAACTGAAACTTAGAGAATTACAAGAAGACATGCCCTAAAATAAATACCATAGGGAGGCTTTGAGGATGAAAAGAAAGGACATTTAGAGTATAATTTAAATATATATAAAGAAATAAAGATTACAGTGAATGTAAATATACTGGTAAATATTAAAAAATAAATTTTATTTATAACTCTCTATCTGAGTTAAAAACTGCATGAAGTAAAATTTATAAAACTGACTAAATGGATTTTAATGTGTAACTATGTAACTTGTATGACAACACTAATAGGAAAAAGGAAGGGGTACAAAGCTATATTTTAGAAAGATTTTTATAAACTATGTAAATTAATTTGCTATTAGTCCAAAACCTATTGTTTTAAATTAGATGTAATTATAATCCCCAAGACAACCATTTAAAAAAATCTCAAATATTACAGTAAAATAAATAGCAAAATAATTAAAATGCTGTTCTGTAAAATTTTGTTTAATAGAAAACCAGTAATAGAGGATTAGTGGATCAAAATAGATATAAAATAAACAGAAAAAAGAGGCAAAATTATAAACACAAATTCAACATTATCGGTAAATATATCAATTTAAAAACATTAAATGGACCAACAACAAAAAAGTGAGATTAGCAGAATAAAAAAGGAAACTAAATTTTGACTCAAAGTAATAAATAAGTTTAAAGAAAAGATGTACCATGCAAGCAACACTCAAAAAAAAAAAAAAGAGCTGAAATAGCTATATTTGTTTCAAGCAAAATGGACTTTGACAAAAATTGTTACTAGAGATGAAGGATGTGTTATAATAATAAAAGTGTCACTAAATCAGTTATCATCCCATGTTGATTGAAGTTATCTTATTTTGGTCCAAGGTATCTTCATTCTAACACTATTATATATCCATCTCAGAACTTTCTAAAGATTTATAAATTTTGGCACAATAGGTGATCTAATTATGTTTTTATTTCTCTTAATTTTTAAAATTTTCTACCTGAGGCAAGTGCTATAATGAGATTCTAGATAAATATGTGGTATGGTTTTATTTTGACAGGGAAAAAAAGAGTGATTTTAATAAAAAGACTGGAAAGAAGAACTGCATAATATGTCAACCATAAGCCGGGCTCTGTGGCTCAGCCTGTAATCCTGCGCTTTGGAAGGCTGAGGTGAGCGGATTGCCTGAGCCCGCGGGTTCAAGACCCGCCTGGGCAACTTGGCGAGACCTCATCTCTACAATAAAATCAAAAATTAGCCAGGCGTGGTAGCGTGCGCCTGTAGTTCCAGCTACTCGGAAGGCTGAGGCGGAAGGATCGCTGGAGCCCAGCAGGTCGAGGCTGTGGTGACCGGGAGCGTGCCACTGAACTCCAGTCTGGGCGACGGAGTGAGACTCCAACTCAGAAAAAAAAAAAAAAGTCAACCATAGGTATGATATATCATAATCAATTTTATTAGACTGAACCCCATAAATAGTTGCCACTTTTGTATCTAAGATATTTAAATATAGACAATATAGAATCTTTGTATATCCTTAGGAATATATATCCACATCAGTTTGAAAATAATTTCCTATTCAATGTGAAACTTAACTCATTGCATTTTAAGTTTTTGTTTGGGTCTTTTCTTCAACTAGACTTCTTTAAAGTAATGAGCCCGGACTTACTTATTTTTTAATCTCAAATACAAAGCATAATTACAACATTACAGATGCTACATGAATGATTAAATACATACATAAAAATTTCACATTCCCTTTATGTTTGTCATGCTATAATTATAAAATCCCTTGAGCTGGGTTCTCCAACAGCATCTTACATAATCTCTACACTGGCCTTCTTTCATGTTTTCAAATGCACTTATCAATAGATACTCACCTCAAGTTCTCCACAAATGGTCTTTTCTCTTCCTTTCTTGAATGTTTTTACCTTGACCTCTTTATAATTCCAATCATAGCTCATATTTTGCTTCTACAGAAATGAATTGCTGAACTACTTCTTCAACATTAATAAGGTCATTCTTCTTATATATTCCACATACCATGTGAGATATATATGTGTAGTATATATCTACAGTATAGATATATATTTAAATAGTACAAAAGAAAGCAATTTATTATCATCACTCTATTAATCAAACCATGCAATCATATATTTCAAAGTAGAAAAAAGTATTTGTTTCTTAATGTAACTATTATTCATTGGTATACTGGTGTACACGTATATATGTGTGTGTTGATATTAATCCAAAATCTATAATTTTAAATTAGGTGGAATTATAATTCCCAAGGTAATCACTAAGAAACAACTTCCAAAATGTGTGTGTGTGTGTGTACTCATGCACACGCACGAGTGTGTGTGTGTGTGTGTGTGTGTGTGTGTGTGTGTAGATAGATAGATAGTTTCAAAGTTTGGTGCTCATGTAATACCCTGTAATAATTCAGTAATATGAAGCAAGAGCCATGTATTATTGATTCTTATTTAGCACTGAATGTGCATTAACATTTTATAAATAGTAATGTCTCACTACATCTTCTAGCAGATTGTCATTTGTTCATTAATTTGAACTACTGAGAAAAGATAATTTATATGTCAAGGTTATAAGATGCTAAAATATGGCATTTAATTATCTTGTAGTTGAGTGGAGAAGTTGAGAAAGAGCATGATATAGGACTAATGGACCAGCAAAAATGCAAAGTACCATTTAGCACTGAAGTAATTGGGCAGAACAGTAGAGGAGACCACAATAAATGATTACTTCATTAATTTTAAAATTAAAGTGCAAGATAAGGCGGTCACTATCATAGGGTTATTAAGGTAAAACAAGCTAATCAGCACATTTCAAGTGTAAAGTTGTCAGCTAATCATCCAATGATTACCAATTTCTGAATAGTACAAGAGAAAGCAATTTATTCTCACTTTATCAATCAAACCAGGCAATCATATGTTTCACTAAAGGAAAAAAAAACCCTCCTTAATTTATTTTTATCGTTTCTTACTGTAATTTAACCATCATGCATTGGTAGGCAAACTATAAGAAGATGGAAATTTTTATTTCATCTGCATAAGCAACAGAAAAATGACTTTCTTATCAAAATAAAGTTAAATGTCAAAGTCTTTCAAGCTTAACCACATTAAATAGTGATTGCTCATGTGAACTGCAGCCTCATGTATATCCTTAATCCTCTCTTTAAAAAAACGTTTTATTAGTATAAATCTTAAAAGCAATTTTATCATGCAACACTGTATTAACACACTAAATGTATAGTGTTAAAACTGAAAATCATGGGAAAATTATAAAGATAAATAAATTGTTTTTTATTTTTATTTTTGTTTGAGTGGAAGTCTCACTCTGTTGCCCAGGGTGGAGTGCAGTGGCATGCTCACAACCACTGCAGTCTCAGCCTGTTGGGTTCAGGTAATCCTTCTGCCTCAGCCTTCCAAGTAGCTGGAACCACATACGTGCAGCACCATGTCCAGCTAATTTTTTCATTTACTGTAGAGATGAGGTCTCACCAAGTTTCCCAGGCTGATCTTAAATTCCTGGGCTCAGACAATCCTCTTGCCACTACCTACCAAAGTGCTGGGATTATAGGGGTAAACCACCGTGCCTGGCCAGAAATTATTTTTTAAAAAATACAAAAACAGAGCTGGAAAATTTATTGACAACAAATATCTTAAATTAGGTAGCAAAAAAAAGGAAAAGAGCTCAGAGAACGTAAAGGTTCCAAGATTACCTTGGAAGCCTATATTTTTTTTGTTTACCTAACTAGAGAAAGAAAAAAAAAATAGTGTGTGTTAATGATTGTGTAAGTATAATAGTGTGAATAAAAGCAAAAGTGATAAGCAGATAAGTTGATAGAATTCTGATACTGGGAATGATAAATTATCAGGTGCTAGATGTTTTCTCTCATTTAAAAAAATAGAAAACTAGGCAGAAATATAAAACAACAGTTTTTTTTAAACAACAATTTTCAAACCTTGAATAAGAGATATCACAGGATTGTGATTCCTGAGAAAAGAGAAACCAATAAAGTGAGTCATACAATTCTCTAGCTTTATTTCCAGATTCCATTTCTGGGACATATAAGAAGAGAGGGAAATCAAACACAGCACAGTATTCTTGAAGAATCAAGTAGGCAGAGGCAGATGGAAATTATGTGAAAGTATATCAGAGAGGAGGCAGTATGTAATAAAGGAACTCTGGGAGATTCAGGTAAGTCTCTTCCTGAATACTAAGAAGCATATGCATAGGGTGAAACTGTGCAGGTTTAAGCAGAGGTTATCAGAGAGCTGGGAGCTAACTGATTTTCAGAGCAACTGTAGGGCTGAGAACTGTCTGAATTTCAATCATTTAGTGTAGACACTCCTCAGTGATCACTTAGGGCATTCAATAGAGACAACAAAAAGGCCACATTTCAATATTTGGGTTCTACCACAATTAGCGTAAAGGATATTTTACATATACTTTAACAGATTTTAAACACAAGCCTCCAACAATAAAATTGAACCAAAGTAAATTAAACCAGAAGAATTGTTAATTATCTTTAAAGGAAGGTAACAAAACACAGACACAGAACAGTGCACAATTGAAAACATACAAGATCTAAGAAATAATAAAATATAATGCATACTTAACAGAAAAATCAGTTAAGAGAAAAAGACCCAGAAATAACTACCAGAGATATTAAAACAGGTCTTACAACAATGTGCTTTTTTTTTAATGAACATAATTTGCAGAGAAATAGAGATATAAAATGGAACCTAAAATAACTTCTAGAGATGAGAAATATAATATCTAAAAGGTAAAATTAGCTGGGCAGGATTGTTAGACATTTTGTATAATAACAGATCAATAAACTTGAACACACCAGTAGAAACTAACTGAAGAGAAACACAGAGAGAAAAGCCCTGGGAAAAATAGAGTCTCAGTGACATATAAACAGTATCTAGTGGTTAAGTATTCATGTATCTGGAGTCCAGAAAGCAGGGGAGGTTATGGTGGTGAGGAAACAGAAAAATATTTGAATAACCGTTGAAAATTTATCACTGTAACAGAAATTATAAATGCACAGATTCAATTTTATAAATTCAAATAAGAGTAATCACAAAGAAAACCACACCAATGTACAATGTAAGAAATCTAAAGAGCAGAAATTTTAAAAAATTGAAATAGCTGGAGATAAATGATACAAACAATGCAAAAAAGCATAGTCATTTACAGATTTCTCATTAGAACCATGAAAAGTAGAAGATAATCAAACAACTTCTTCAGAAAAAATTAACTCTAACCTACAATTCCAGACCAATACCAAGACCTTTCAAAAATTTGACAGATACAGACATTTACTTACAAAATAAAAATCTCAAAAAAAATTTTTTGCCAGCAGATGATTCCACCACAAGAAATGTTAAAGAAAGTTGTTCATGAAGATAAACAATGCTAAATGGAAACCCAGAGTTACACAAAGAATAAAGTGTTCTGAAAGTGAATAGTTTATTCAAAAACATTTGACTATTTAAAGCCAATATACTAACAATGTGTTACAGAATTCAAAGCATATATAAGTATAATAAAAAAAAAAATAGCACAAAGCCAAGAGGGAGAAATGGTAGCTCACAGGGGTAAAGTTTTTGTACTCTATGTTGTGGAAGTCATTTTATACAAGAGACACCTTGTGTTAATCTCCAAGTGACCCATGAGTAGCTACAATCAAAGTCGGCCATCAACTAATCAGAAATGACTTATTTGCATGACAGATACCCCAATGCATTATGAGAATTTTAAACTCACCCTCACTGGTGAGAAGGTCAAATGTCACTGAAAACAAAGTAGGCCAGCACTTGTGAACACTTTCTATATTGCTGTACTGCCCACTGCTCTCTTGCAGATTACTAAATAATCTCGTTTTTCTGCTGTAATCTGATTTGGGTGAATTCATTCACCACCCGCGGGCTTCGGCTGTGTGTTTGCAAACTACAGGCTGCACTGGTGGTTACACATGTATGTATGTAGTATGATAGTATTGGAATGCAGAATGCAATAATTAAGAATAAAATTTGTTTTTTTAGGTAAGTCAAATAAAAAACAAAATGTTAAATAAAATATGGAACGTTAAAAAAGAATGAAATAATTTAAAATTTTATAAATTCAATAATTTATTCAAAAAAGACAGAAGAGCAGAAAAGAAAATGAACAGATGAAACATATTGCAGTCACATGAACTGGTAAATTTAATCCAAAACATACCAATACTAATATTACATTGAATTGTCTAAACATTGCAATTAAACTACAAAGTTTCTTACAGAATAAGACAGAAAAACCCAAATACATGTTATCTGCAAGAAATCAAATATAAATATAAGTATATAAATAAGTTAAAAGTAAAAAAAAAAGGTGGAGAAAAAGAGACCATGCAAACACTTATCATAAAGTTGGGATGACTATATTACTATCAGTCAAAATATAAATGTGTAGGTAGGTTAAAAGTGAAAAAAAATGAAGAAAATGAAATAGACCATACAAACACTAATCATAAAACTGGTATAGCTATGTTATTATCAATGAGTATAGATTAGATTTACACAATTAAATACAATATTCTTACCATAAGTATTTTTGCAGAAATCTCTGAGGTTGTCTACTATTTGTATAAAGTTCAACCTCTAGTAGATTCCTTGGGGAGAGCTTACGCTGTAGTTTTCCCTAAAATTTTATGTATTAAAACTGTTTTCCTATAGGAATCACTGTTGAAGGACAACTTGGTTGGATGCACAGTCTTTCTTGTGTATTTTTACTTTTGTTTCCTGAACATGTTCTATTTTGTCTTTGTTTTGTATGTTGCTCTTGAAAAAAATCTCAAACAAACCTAATTTTAAGACTTTTACAGGTAATTTATGATGCTTTTGTCAAACTATGGCAACATATATATAATCTCTTATTTCTGGCCTGTTTTTCAAATAAAAATTAATTATTAATTGTCCTCATTGTTGTTTTTCTTTTCTTCTCTAGAGACTCCAATTATCATACGTGGAAGTTTTTCTGTCTTTCTAATCATTTTGACTTTGTTTTACTTTTATCTTTATTTGTTTTACCTTGTTGCTTTCTTATTTTTAAATTTTTTTAACTAGATGTTCATTTAAGTCTATTGCTCTATTCTTTCTTGGGCACTTTAAAATGTATTCTTTCTAAGATGGTTTGGTATTTTAAATTTCTTTTCTGTTTGATTGCAGTTCTTCTTGATTTTTTTTTTAACCTAATTACCTTATGTTTTTGAATTTTTTAAATCCTATTTTTATACCTCCAAATTTTTGTTGTGGACATTTCATTCAGTTTTGTGACACTCAGTTTTCTTTTATTTGTTGTTTTCTTTGTGGGGAGATTTCATCAGCTGAAATATTTTTACTTGAATTTTATGGACATTTTATTTAGTAGATTTGAATGATTTCAGTTGATTTTTTTTTCTATTTCTAGAAGTCTGTTGACAGTGGTCCTAGTTCAAGTGCACCCTCTTCTGTCAGTATAATAAAGTACATAATGAAATATAATGATTTACTTGATTTGTGATTGATGTGGGCTATTTTTCATCTTTGTAAGATTATTAATTTTTCCCTTTTCCTTTGTTCTTTCTGTTCATTGCCATATATGCGTGGGGTACTACCACTTATCTATTTAACTGACTTTCCCCAGTGTCAATTCTTCCTTGAGACTCTCACCTTTTCCCCACATATTCTCTAGCTCCTATCTTGTAGTAAGTATTGTATCAATTTCTAGACCTATACCTGTGACAGTTGAACACTAAGTGTTGGACTTGGTCATCCTGATAGTAATTTTGTTTGTATTCTACCTATATTATCTTCCTTCCTCTCCCCATAAGCCCTCTTTGTTCTCACAGGTTTGAATCTTGGTAAGATCTCTATAGGAGTCTGCTGTTTATAGTATTCTCTGCCTCAAGCTATTTTTTAAAAAGAAAGTCATGTATGTTTGCCTCCTAGTGTCTGCCTGTCTCTCTCTCTCTCTCTCTTTCCCTCTCTCCCTATGTCCCCCTTCCTCTCCTTCTCTCACTCTTGCACACACATTTTCTCACTGTCTCTCTTTTGATTCATCTATCTTTCTTTCTCTCAGAAGATATATACGTGGAGATCATGGTTACTTTCATTATTTTCTAGACTCAGAAACTGTAGAAATGTATTCTTTATAAAATCCAAGTCAGTATGAGGCTTATTATTTTTTTTCTCACACAGTGATTTATTAATAACTTAAAATAACTAAATAAGTTCTTATATACGTAAACATTTGCAGTTGTATGTTTACATTTTTCAAAATGTTTTCTCTTAAATTAATTCACTAAATTGTCAGAAAATTGAATTTTATTAATAAGAAAACTACAACTAGCCAGTGACTTGACCAAATCCCAACAATGGCAGAGACTGACTTAAACTGAGTCTTTAAAACATAAATCTATTGCACTTTCTATTATGCTAAAGCTCTCTGAGTGTACACATCGAATTGAGCAAACTATTTCTTCTAGTGAAAACTAACATTTAAGATACAAATTCTGACCTCATTAATGGTGGCATCTACTCTAAGTGTCCTTGATTATGAGGCTGTTTTTGACTTCGCCAGATGGCTCAGCATCTCTCTTAAATCCTTTATGTATGCTAACACAAATAATATAAATTTATTTTTATTAAGCTTTATTGAAAAACTTTAAGTGTCCTCAAGTTTCTCTAGCAATAATATTAGATTTTAGTCAGCAACTATAATATTAAGACACGTAAAATACCTACCATAAGTTTATAAATCAGGAGTTATAATGATTTGCTTAGTTGAAAAAAAAACATTTAATTTGTCTCAAGTTCAAACTAACATGCCTGCCTGACTGCAGTTTTCATTTATTCATTCCAAATATAACATTGAAAAGTGCCATCTCTTGTCGCTTATTTGCCTCAGGATCTGTGCTTTTATGTTTAATTTATTATTGACTTGTGGCTCCGTTTCCTTTTGCAGATGAAAAATGAATTGAAATAAAATAATGATTTTCTTTTACTGCCAGACAAGATGCTAGATGTCCTGTTTGCCAAATTTACAGTTTATTAGTAGCAATGTGCCTCTAATATAAAGTTTAACAGAAACACAAAATAAAGATGAAAATGTCAAAATGCTTATTGTTTACTACCAAATCATTAGTTTTCACCACGCCAAATCAAAGAACACATCACTTGTGTCTCCATATTGGCAAGCAAGTGTTTTGACAAGCAGTAAATCCATGCAGGAAATATTTTATGATTCACAAATGAAGGATTTAGTAATATAGAAGGACAGTTTCTTGTCAAAATATTGTTTATCATGCAGTTGTCAAAGGGTATTCAATTGTAGTGTCCACTGTTTTGCCTGTGTTGCATGTAATTTTTAAAAACTATTAAATTTGACATTTTTATCTACTAAAATTCTCCTAGTTAGATATGAAACTTTTACACTTGTGGCTAGGCATGAACTTGATGGAAAAGAAAAAGTTACCCTTTTGCCATTTATTGAGCGCTGGGTGAATTCTAAAAATAACATAGTTCAACCATTATTTTAATCTAAACAACTATTTGAACCATTGGTAAACTGTCTATACAAAATAGATTATTATTTCAAACAATGCAATGATTAAACATAGCATGCTTAACTATTTGAATTGGTGGACTGAAGACCTCTTAACTAATATGAAAAATTTATATTTATTTTTATGTCTCCCTGTTATTATATTTGTTAATGTTATATAAACAGAATGTCTAGGAAGTATTCTTTTGAGAGATGGATCTGTTAAAAAGTGAATTTGTTTTTCAACCATAAATGGAACTCAGGCAGGATGATGTCCTCAGGGCATCATTGAGCTGTAGTTATGGAACCTCATGGATGCTTTTTCATCTGGCAATCTTCTGCACTCCTTCTCTGAATTGCAGCACCTAAAGGTAAAGTATGACTGTGGAGTTAAGATTTAGACTGGCTCTGGGTCCTCCAACTGGGAAACCCAAAGAGGTTTCTTCTTCTATTGTCCCAAAGATCTCTGGCATGTTGGTGAGGGACAGAGCTGTGTTCTGCAGCAGAACACAGTCGGGCCTCTTCTTTGAGTGTTTTTGGAGCCATCATGTAGAGATTGGACTGACCAGCCAAAGACTTACAAAGAACTTTAAATGTGAGCAGACTGATGGATGAAGATGCCTTATTAAAAGAGAGGAAAAGAAAAGGGTTTGAAGACTGAGAACAGGAAGAAAAAAGAGAAGGCAATCAGGATGAGACAAGAACAAGAAGCTGCAAAGATGGCAAAGGTGAAGATTCTTCCCAGTGAGGTGTTCTTTTCAGAAAGTGACAAATATTCCAAATATGACAATAGCAGCCTACCCACATACGACATGGAAGACAAGGAACTGAGCAAAGAAAAAGCCAAGAAGCTGAAGAATCATGGGAAAAACTCCACAAAGAGAATGTGCACATGTTTGAAAACAGAGGCTTCAAGGGAAGAGGCATGGTATTGACTTTTTAAACTCAGCCATTGGTGGGTTGATGGGTTTCTTGCTGCCTCAATATTTCCCAATGCTCTGATCATATTTACAGATGTCCTTGGATCCTAAATTAAAAATTGTGTTCATGTCGTCATCAACTTGGAGACATTAATAATAAATTCTTATATAGCTTGGTGCAGTGAAATGCACTGATAGTTTCAGCAACTAATAAGGCTGAGGCAGAAGAATTTCTTGAGCCCAGGAGTTGGAGTCCAGCCTGGGCAACATAGCAAGACTTTTTCTCTAAATAATAATAACCACAGCAGCAACAGAAATAATAATAATAGTAAATTTTTCTAAATAGTGGAGAAAAAAGGAATTTCACTATATATTTACAAATCTAATTACTTGCATGACTGAAAGTTTTTTAAAAGGGGAAATGTGTTATCTCTATGTACCCAGTTCTTAAAATAGCTAGTGGAATGGGACTTTTTTTATTGGTGCTTAGTAGCAAAATAAATACTATAGATTTATTTGTTTATCACCTGTCTTCAGAAATTAGAATGTTGCCTCAAGAGAGCATACCCTTTGTTGCATGACTATTGTAGACTCAATCCCAAGGACAGTGCCTGGTACATGATGGAACCTAAATAAATATTTGTTGGAAAGAATATCTGGAAGCCAATACTTCTTTTTCTAGTGAAATAATTGATTTAAATTATAGTAAATGAATGTGTCATAAACATCGTATATACTTGGCATAGAAAGTGTTACTGAGTGCTTATCAAAATTAAGCCATTATGATAGAATCTCAGTACCTACAGAGAAGTGGATTATTTTGCCTTTCAAGAATTAAGTCTACAGGTGAAAAGCTAGTTTCAGAAGTACAATGGATTTTCATTTATCATACAACCAGATATTCTCACTGCAAACTTAATTTTTTTAAAAAATATGTCCTATTACATTAGATAGATGATACACAGATAGATAAATGTTATTGTATTCGTTTCTAAGAAAATGATAATATATGAAAATTGTTTGTCACAACAAAGTATATAAATAGCAAATAAAATTCTAAAACAACTTGAACAATCAACACTTGGGCGATGGTTCAAAAAATTTGGTGGATTCTCACAAGGGAATAATCTCTTATTCAGTATGAAAGCATTATGAGTAATTATTAGAAGTATGAAAAACCCGCTGTTATAAGCAGCCTTCAAGATGGCCCACAATAACCTTTACATCCTGGTGTTTATGAGATTGTATAATACCCATCTGTGAGTATCAGACTGACTAGCTGTCTTGCTTTTCAAGACTAGATTATGGCTGAAGTGATGGAATGTTGCTTCCAAAGTTTGAGTTATTGAAAGACAGCGGTTTTCTTTGTTGGGTTCTCTCTTTCATTTCCTCTTGGATCACCTATTTCATGGAAATCCAGCAACTGCCACACTGGTGAGCATGAGAACAGATCTTCTGAAGCCTGACGACTCCATGTGGGTGACCATGGAAGCAGGGCCTAACGCAGGTGAGTCTTAAGATTATATCAGTCCCGTCTGGCACTTCAATTGCAGTCTTTTGAAATATCCTAACCAGAACCACTACTAGATTCTTCAACCACAGAAACTGAGAGATAATAAATATTTGTTCTTTCCAGTCACTAGTTTTACATTGCAACAAAAAACTAGTGCACTTGACTTTAAATGATAGTTTTTCTTACTGGCTGAATATCCTTAGGCATGTTACATGGCAGTTCTTTCACTTTCAGTTTCCTTATCTATAAAACATATATAAAATAGAATCATAGATAAGTTATGCATAACATATAATTGTTGTAGAATTTAATGAGATGATACTTGTAAAGAACTTAAAGCTTTACTTTTTTGTGAACATGCAATTAAATATTTTATTCATTAGTTAAGTTATGGAATAATATTTAATGATATTTACATTGTCCAGAACATAGTAAATGATAAAAGACAGAATTAAAATAATATATACATAAGCAAATGGCACAATATGTGAACAATTTTTAAATCTGAGTACAGTATATGTGACTGTTCTCTGTACTGTTTTTATTCTTAATATTCTGTGTATGTTTGAAAATAGTTCAAAATAGTGTTTTTAAAGTATGTACAGTTTAATCACTCTTTTACAACAACACATTTGATAGAAAAAAATCAGAAAGCTACATACAAATATATTAGCAGTGCTTATCTCTGTGTTTATGAGATAGAGATAAATTTATTATTTTGTTTTCAACATTTTGTACGTTAATATGTAGTAATAACATTGAAATGTCATTTTAAATGTATTTAACCTACTTACCAACCTTTGTTAGTTAATAAGAGAAAAAAAACCTAACAAAAATTAGAAGATGACACAGGTATGTAGTAACTGAGTAGGAAGTGTAATATGGGACTTCCGCCAGAATGAAAAATATGAAAAGATAATTTGTAAAGCAAGAACTGTATTTCAAGAATGCTTTTAAAATTTTTTTAAAGCATTTTTATCTCATAACTTTTAGAAATCAGTTATGCTTCATTGTTGTTATTGGATTTGTTTTTAAACAATTATATTTTAAGAAAAATAAAACAAAACTACTTTATCGTCGGCATTGCTTCCATATGCAGATAATATTCATAGAATAACACAGATTATAGTTTCCTTTTTTATGAGTAAAACACACTTTTATCTTAGCAAAGACATAGGAACCAAGAATGCTTTTTGGTTTTTGAAATCAGAGATTAGTTTGGCCTCATCATTTCAGTTTAAACAGCAAATTTCTGTCACAGTCGCATATGTTTATTTTTCCATTGCATCTGCTGGGTCATCTATCACCCTCAATCTGTATTTGCAGTTCTCATTTTTTTCCTACATTTAGGTCAGGAAAAGCATTTAGCTTTATTTTAGATAAAAGCACCCAGTTTTCCTCTTCACTTTTATTCTAATTTTAAAATGTGCTTGTCTATAAAATGATATGTCTGCCAAAACTCAATAGTGAATGTTATAGACAACAAAAAGACATTTCAACTTTTATAAATACTACCTGCTTTAGGACATCATTTATTAAAATTATTTAAACATGGTATATTTATGAAATATGCTAAACCATAGTAACAGGAAAATCTAGATATTGTCTTTTTTGGATTACTGATGAGTTTATTAAATTTTGTATTTAAATGTGCTTGTTTATATCAATGAGCCAATTTTCTCGTAATTTCACTAGGAAAACTATCTTACCCTATACTTTAGCAATTTTAGAAAATATTTACAGGAGGACAAATCCAGAATATTTTCTGCAGCAAAACTATATCAATATATTTTTAATCCTTCATTACCACTTCTCTGGGAGCCTAAGTTGTCACTGTCACTTTGGGATTCAATTTTCAAGTTTCAATCAACTGATGATCCTTTTATGTCATCTTGGTCCATACTTTCTGTCTCAAAGGCATATCCCTAAAATAACAGCATTGCATAATAATTAATAATCCAGAATTTAAAAGCAGTTATTCTAGATTCAAATCTAAATTCCTTAACATTCTTGTGTCTTGCATTCTTATATGCAAATTGGGAAATAATAAAAGTACCATCTCATAGAATTGGGAGATATAAATGATATAACATAAGAAACTATGTTAGAACATTGCCTGGCATATATTAATCCTAAAATTATCAACTATAATTTTTATTATTATACTAATTATGGAACTGAACCTTTTCTACATGATTTTGCCCTTTTATTTCTGAGAATATTTTATCCAATTCCATCGTATATTGCTGCATAACAAAGTAAACGACTGGCACTTCATTCTTATGCCATCAACCTCTTACTAATTTTTGTGACTTGCTACATGTGCGAGTATACACATGCATGTTTCTTTGTTCTGTTTTAACAAAAAAGAAACACATCCACATTCCCTTCATTCATCACTGTTTCTTCTAGCTCTCTCTTCCCCTCACAGCAAAGCTTCTTTGGAGAATGACTGAAGAATGTCTACTTACAATATCCCAAAATACATAAAGCTACGAAGAACCATTATACCCCTAAAAAAGGGAGGTGCACTCTGAGTTGAAAACCCGTGGTATAGTTTTTTTGACTTGGCTCCTTTCCCTTTGATGCTCTCATTAAAGTTGGTTTATGTCACCATAAAATCTTAGGTACTTTCTTCTTCTCATTCATCTGCAAGATGGACTCAAAAAAATCTTGTCCATTTCCTTAGCCTCAGTGAATTGGTATGTCAATGACTTTTGGATCAAGACCTCTGTCTCAGTTGTCTCTTGTGGGCTTCAAATCTCTGCATGCTATTTAGTACCTCCTGTGTATAACAGATGCTTCAACATAGTGAATCCCCAAATGGATCTTCCTCTAATTGTCATGAGCTATGATTAGCAACATAAAATATATCTTGTAACCAGACCCATTTATACAATAAATAAATTGGCTGTCTTTATATACTCCTTCCTGCCTCATATTACCTTTCCTAAAATCAGAAGTAACCATTTTCCTAAAATTGAATTTTACACTTGTCATGAATGTCTTGATATTATACTAAGTGGGTTATATTCCGAAACTGTATAAAATATTATTTGTGTATTAAGCATTCTATAAAGTGTCACATCACATGTATCCTTCTATAAACTATTGTTTTCATTCAATACTAAAGTTTTAAGATTTATAGCTGGCAACACATTTAGCTCTAGCTTACATTTGTTGAAAATTATCAATATCTCAAATTTGAGAAAGACCAATCTATTCTTATGTTGCTGGACATTTATGAATTCTACGTTTTTAATTATAAATTAAGCTGCTATCCAAATTCATACATGTTTACGTCTGTACACTTTCGAACTTTACCTGGAACAGAAATCTAAGAATGAAATTGTTGGTTCATAAGATATTTCATTATCAATTGTATTAGGTCTTGGCAAGTTTATTTCAGAATTATATATATATCAATCTTTACGTTTATCAACAGTGGAAGAGTTTGCACAGATTGTTTTCTATACTTGCCATCATTTGATATTAGATATTTCCATATAGCCAGTTCAAGTTATGTGAAATATTGTCTCATTAACGTTTTGTTTTGTATATCTCTTATTAAGAATGATGTCAAAATATTTCATATAGCTAATGACCCTGTGGGTTTCCTATTTTGTTAATTATCTGTTTATATTTTACCTCTGCTTTTCTAGTGGGTTTCTGTCATTTTCTTGTTTGTTTCTTTTTATTGAGAGATTGTGGGATTCACTATGTTCCAAATATTTTGATTTTTTCATATCGGTCTTAACTTTTAAAAATAGCACCTGTGCCTTGTGTTTATAATTTAATATTTTATTTAAACATTTTAAACTTACTTAATTTATGATATACAACAAAGGCTGGAATACTGTAGCTTGTGAACCAAATTTGTAGTGGCTCTCATTTTTATATAAAAAGGTTTATTGACTCACATCCATGCCCATTTTTGTGTGTATTATTATGGTTGGTTTTGCATTATAATGGCAGAGTTGGGTATTTATGACAGAGACCCCATGGACTACAAAGTCAAAAATATTTAATATCTGCTCCTTAACAAAAGAGTTTTTGTTCCATTGTCTCTATGGCAATATGTTTTAGTATCTGAATTTCTTTAGGGCCTAATGTTGGTATTGGTTATTTTTGTTGATTTTTACTTATGTGGCTTATTTTCTTGAATGCTTACTAATGTCAGATTTCAAATTTGTGAGCCAGTGTTTGGTAAGACTTTTGGGGGAGAAATTTGGAAATTCTGAAAGGTAGGCTTTTCTGAGCAATAATTATTAATTTTTTGGTCTTCTAAGCAACTGGAAGAACCATTAAAAAAGTGACTTCTGTTAATTTCTTTCTTCATTCATTTATTTATTTTTATTTTAAAGATGTGAGGTACAATTCAGGATTAGGTGCATAAGTCGTCATCATACAGGTGATATTTGGGCCTCTCTTTTGTCCTCACTTCTCCTGGTTTGAGATCAGACATGCTTATTGATGTTGTGTGCCCTCCTTCCCTCCCCTGGCAGTGTCTCACTGTTGCCAATCCTTTTCTTATAGTATTATGATAAATGTTCAGCGTCTGCTTATGAATGAGAACATGTGGTACTCAGTTTTTCTGTAATAAATCACTGATTATTATAGACGCTAAATCTATTCAGGTTGCTGCAAAGTCCATAATTTTGTCCTTCTTTGTGGCTGTGTAATATTCAATTGTTTATATGTACCACATCTTTTTTATCTTGCTCACTTTTGATCAGCAGCACAGTTGTTTCCATGTTTTTGCTATTGTGAATAGTGCTGCAAAAAAACATACATGTGTAGGCATCTTTTTTTAGAATGATTTAAGTTCCTCCAGGTACTTTCCTTGGAGGATTGCTAGGTCATATGTAAGGTCAATTGTTAGATCTCTTAGTTCACCACACTGTTTTCCACAGAAGTTGTACTAATTTACAATTACAGCAGCAGTATGGATGCATTCCCTTTTCCCTGCATTCTCTCCAGCATCTGTTTTTAGTTTTTGTTTTTGTTTTTGTTTTGAGTTATTGATGATAGCCATCCTGACTGGAGTTAGGTGGAAAACGCAGGAGACACTCTTACAGAAACTGGAATAGGCAACCAATTCCTGATCAAAACCCCAAATGCCGATGCCATAAGAGAAAAGATTGACAAGTGGGACCCTATCAAACTGAAAAGCTTCTACAAAGTAAAAGAAACCATCAAGAGAGTGGGGAGACAGCCCACAGAATGGGAGAAAATATTTGTCTACTGTATATCTGACAAAGATCGAACATCTAGGATCTACGAGGAATGCAAACATGCCAAAAGGGAAAAACAAACAAACAAATAAACAAAAACAGCCCTATTAAAAAGTGAGCAAAAGATATGAATAGACACTCTCAAGAGAAGACATATGAGTAGCCAACAGATACATGAAAAAAATGCTCAGCCTCACTAATCATCAAAGAAATGCAAATCAAAACTACACTGAGATACCAACTCCTGTTAATGTGTTGGTATAGCAAGGCAGATGTTTTATTGCCTAACATTCTATAATTGGCAATTCTTGTATTGTCCTACTTGTTCTTGGAGCGTTTTGTTCCAAAAAGCACAGTGTGTGTGTGTGTGTGTGTGTGTGTGTGTGTGTGTGTGTGTGTATGTATGTGTGTGTCTGTGTGTGTGTGTGTGTGTGTTTTCCACCCCCTCTGAAATACATCCAGGCTAACCTAGTCTTGTGGTAAACTTGTGGTGCTGATTTTCATCTCCCCTCCTTGTTGCTGTCTCTTGGAGTTTTAGCCTAACTTTTTGCATTATAAAATATGCTTAATATATTTTATGGGAAAATAGGAGTCCTTTATTTCACAAAACTTTTCAGGGTGCTTTGTCTACTGCATTGTCAAAAGTTGAGGTCATGACTTTACTTTTGGAGCAAGGTATCTGGGAATCATCCCAAATCCACAGTCTGTAATTTCCATGTGACAAATTAATCAGCAGTAGTTATAATTCCCTCTCCTAAATATTACCCAAATCTTTTCTTTTCTGCTCCACCTTTACTGCTAGACTGTTGATTTAGTTATTCACTAACCCTTGTCTGAATCACTGCCTCCTAAGTGATCTCTCTCTATTCAGTAACATCTCTCCCACTGATGCATTCCATTATTGCAGCCACAGTGACCTTTTAAAACAGTAAGCCTTAATGGTGCCCCTTTGTTCCCTTTGTTCTTAGTGGTCTTTGCACTCTTTCCCTCAGTACAGGCCATCATTTCCAGGCTCTTCTCAGTTTGCTCTGGTCAGACTTAACTCTCCTCAGAACAAATCTTTTTTGCTTTAATCTCAAACTTTTATAGAACTTATTTTCTCTTCCCAGGGAACTCTGAAACACATCATCTGAGCAACCCCTACTCACTCTTCATATTTGAGCCTAAGTAACATTTTCTACAGAAAACTGACCCTGGTATGTACCTGATAGCCTTGCAGTTTTCTATGCTTCCTATTTCCTTTGTCCTCCGTGTACCTCCAACCTAAAATCTCCCAATAATGAATTTTAGTGTGTATCATTTAGTTGCAGACTACTGTCTATACTCACAAATTATGTGGAAGAAGGGATTGAGGAGACTACTGCTGTGTCAGAATGTTCCTGTATGCAATGTTAGCCTCTAAGTGTGTCAAGTCATCGCAGAGATGGTGAACCATAGAGGCTTACAGTCAAATTGAAATGCTTGAATTACATGATGATTGAGATCAATTAAAACACGCATTGCAAGAAGCAAAAGGAAATAATACTGATAATTGCACACACACATGATAGGAATACAGGACCATAATACCTGAATCCTGAGGTCACAATATCCATATGTCCTGTCTCTTTCTCTCTCCTTGTTACATCAGCCTTTTCACTAATAGTGAGGTTATGAGGATGAGAAGAGAGGTGGCAGCAAGGAAGTAGCAGATGGAATGCACCCTTAGTCAATGACACATACCTGCTCTCTGAGAAATCCAGGAACATGCACACCTGACCATAGCAACAACTTACCAATTAGCCTGATGAACAGTCATGGGTTTCTTTTGTGTTTGGGGAATAGAGAAGAAATAGCCTCACTAATCATCAAAGAAACGCAAATCAAAACCACACTGAGATACCAACTTCTGTTAATGTTTTGGCATAGCAAGGCAGATGTTTTAATGCCTACTATTCTATAATTGGCAATCCTTGGATTGTCCCACTTGTTCTTGGGCCTTCTTGTTCCAAAAGCACAGTGTGTGTATGTGTGTGTGTGTGTGTGTGTGTGTGTGTGTGTGTGTGTTTTCCATCCCTTCTAAAATACTTCCAGTTGGTATTTCTGAGGAAATTACCAACTTGTGGTCAGATATGATCTCATGAATGTTAAGTGCATCTATGTATTTAGTGTATTCTTCATAGTGCCTATTTTACATTTAGTCTCGTATATATTTAGCATATTATGAATATCTAGTACCTGAGTTCCTCATAAATATTAAGTATCTTTTGGTCCTTTGGTCCATCCATCTCTTTCTATTCATGTTGACATGTATGCATTCTACTTACTAAATACTTTATATGTAATACACCCTCAAGGTTTGTCTACATTAACAATCTTTTTGCTTTGTAGCTACTAATCTATCCTCAAAACCTTTCAAAGATGTCACCTCTATTTTACAAAACACAAAATTGACTATAAATATTGAATACTCTTTAAAGCCAATGTAAATTACCCGGTTTCAAAAAGGTAGCTGAACTGTTTTTCAGGGACTAACAGAAAAAAAATTCCATTTGGAGTGAATATATGAGTCCTTCATAAGATTTCTTTCCTTCCCCATGACTTCCCCATCCAAATCCTCTTCTTTATTTATCACAGCACGTCTTTTACACTATAGAAAAAAAGTAGGCAACCTTGTTTTGTTGTTACAGATATGAGTATAAAGTGAAAACAGATCCAGAACAATTGTTATCTTGAATTTTACTTTTAATTATTATAACAATTATCCTTTGGAATATAACCAATGATTTATACTTTTCCCTTTGAATGTTTCTATTTTCTCATCTGCATGACAAATTTCTATATTCTTCTTCATGACACTATGTAGTAAATATATAAAACAATTTCCACACTCAAACAAATGTGAAATTTTTACTAAATATTTGAGTTATAAAATAATAAGAGAATTTAAAGTGTTTTTTTTGCTTAATAATAGAGAGTTGTAAACTTAATAGAGTTGAAGAACTTAGAGATTCATGATGTGTAGTTCATGTAAATGAAGCTGTTTAATGAAGTTATTTTTAGATCTATACAGAGTTGAAGATACAGCTAATATACTAGACGGTATTTTATGAAAAGTATCAGCTTTAGGACCAAGAGGAATAATAACTTTAGAATAATATCACCCTTTTAAGGACTGCAAAATTTTTTTTAATGGTAAAAATGATGTGTCAGAATTGAGCAATAGCCTCTTATAACACAGGAGAGAAATGATGTCTGGAGAGATGAGGTGCTGGATTTCTCTTGTTATCATAAGTTCTTTTTATAGGTCTGCATTGTATTCTCTATATCCTTGATCACACTACTCTCTCATAAAAGTTGTATAAGAGTAATACTTAACACCAACTGGATAAAACACTCTACAAAATTGGAATGATAATACTGGCCACCCACCAACTTCACAGACATATCCTGAGGAGTTAATGAGATCATGTTTGCCAGGTTTTATGAGATCCCTGGATGAAAGTTGCTATAAAAGTACAAAGCCTTGGAAGAAATTCTTCTGTATTCTGAGTGACAGGTAGTTCCATGCAAGAAGAATAAAGTTTTGTGTGCTAACTGAACGAAAAGACAGTGTGAGAAGTCAGATGTGGAAAGAGAGGGAATACCAAGAAAATGAAGGCAATTGAAAGGATCTCTAATAGATATGATTTAAATATCTTTTGTATTTTTGCTTTCAACTCCATTCTTATTTAAGAACTGTGTTGTGTTGTAATTGCTTTGGATGAGTATGCAGTAATGAGGAAGGATAGTGTCCTACTTCTGTCCTTTACCAGAATCCTAACCAAGTAACTATTCCTGGTGAAGAAAAGCTATTTTCCTCACAGCATGGTATAAGATTACAAACAAAATTTCAATATCAGTATTATTCATTCCAGTGTCTCTGCTCAGTGAGTGAGCATCCTTCCAAGTTTATATGATAGGAAGAAATATCTTAAAGTCGATCAGAATTTCTCAAACTTTGTTCCCTGAAAAATTATTAGCTTGAGATGCTCCATTAAAAATAGTAAGACTCTAAGACCTAAATAAACAAATTTAATGTAATTGTATCAATTATTCTCCAAACATCTTTTCTTACAAAATGGGTAGTTAATACTTAAGATACTAAATTCAAGAGACTGGGTCTTCTTCTAGAACATGCATTGGAAGTAAGGAAAATATAATAAAGGTATGATAGCAATGCTGAGTGCTTAAGGGTCAAAGCCTCAAATATTGTGAAAATGTAGAAATCCAGATTTTGCAACTCAAGAAAGAAAAAAAAACTAAGTTGATAAAATTAGACATAGAACAAAGTTATTAGAAGGAGAACAAACATTACAAATGATTATACTCTGTGTATTGAAGAAGGGTAGGAGTGTACATTTTTATATTTATATTCTAGCTGGTGTGGAAGATTTTAGATAAACTTATTCTTGGCTTTTCATTTCAACACAAAAAGAATAACCAGGTGTTTGACTGAAAGTAATGTATAAATAATCATTTCATCCTGAATATGTTAACTTAAAATTTAACATAAAACGTGATAAATCTTATGCTATGTGCACATCAGACACACACATACAAATACACAAACATAGGTCAAGTGTAGTAGCTCAAGCCTGTAATCCCAGCACTTTGGGAGGTGGAGGAGAGAGGATTGCCATAGCCCAGGGGTTCAAGACCAGAATGGGCAACTTGGTGAGATCTCATCTCTACCTCAAATATTGTGAAAATGTAGAAACCCAGATTTTGCAACTCAAGAAAGAAAAAAAAAACTAAGTTGATAAAATTAGACATAGAACAAAGTTATAGGTAGGAGAACAAACATTAAATAAAAAAATCAGCCGGACGTGGTAGCACATGCTTGTAGTTCCAGCTGCTTGGAAGACTGAGGCAGAAGGATTGCCTCAGCCCAGCAGGTCGAGGCTGCAGTGGCCATGAGCATGCCACTGTTCTTCAGCCAGGGAGGCAGAATGAATCTCTGACTCAAAAAACAAACAAACAAAAAATACACAGACATGATAAACATAACAGAATATATATGCATATAAAATTGCACATGTGCAAACATGATATACAGAAATTTATTTTGTTTTCTAATTAAAATTAACAACATTTTAATGTGCATGTAAGTCAACTTTTCAGAACAATATCCTTACCCAGTATTATAAAAATATTAGTGTGATTTAACAATACTTGAGGTATTTTGCTGAATCAAAAATATGACTGACTCAAAAATCAGCACTCAAAATTTACAGAGGAAAAGCAAGTTGGACAATATTACATTTTTCAAATTTTAAAAACCAAGTTATGTGAAATTCAATAATACTTAAAACCATATAATTTGTAGAAGATATACTTATTTTCAAATCAAAAGCATAATAAACTTCTGCTATCACCTGAAATGTTGACGCTCAGATAATATTAGAAGCGAAGTGTCTGGGGTACGAAATTAGTTAGTACTATATAGCAATCTAACAGATTATAACATAACATGGTATAAATTAATCTGGCTCCCAGGATGCTGAAAAAAAAAGACATCATTGGTCTAGTAGTCAGAGTTCTGTGTTCTAATACTCAATGCACTAAATTCGCCCCACACTTTCTGAGGTTTCTTATCACATACTATCTTTTCTATCTCATAAAGCTATTGAGAGATTTAAAGGATCAAATGTCCCAGTCTTAAGCATTCAAAGACTCAGGTTTTAGTTATAACTCTTAAAACTCAAAGCTTCATTTTATTTTTCTATAATACAAAGATAAAAACACATCTTTCAAACATTTATGAGGAGTAAAAAAGGATACATGGGGATTGAACACTCTTAACTGTAAAGATCAGATTCAAATGCATATTACAGTTCTATCACTAGCCACAATTTTAAACAAAATCTTACAAGAAACCTCAAGATTTAAAAGAGATCAAAGCAGAGCCATTTGTAGCAGAGCTATCTTCCTGCAACATTCTTTAGTCCCCAAGTCTCTCCACCAGGAAGTTTCATAAAACACTGAGATTCCCAAGAAAAAAATATGGCAACAAACTCTCTATAATCACTTTTTAAAACAGCCTATTACGTTGCATATATTTGTTCATGAAGTCCCCATAAAATCTTGCTAATATATTTTACTGTATAACTTTATAAGATAAGAAACTGAGATTTAAAAAGATTAAAAACTTATCTTCCAAGACTGTACAGTCTATGTGTGGTAGAGCTCCAGGTCTAGACATCTCTCACTGTATCATTCTGCTTTCCAGCTATAATCAGTGAGTGGGTATAATTGATCTAGTATCTACAAGAATGATAAATCATTAAGAAACAGATGTCAAGAAAACTGAAACAATCAATCATTTAATTGATATGAATAGGATTAGAAACCTTTATAGTTACATTCCTGTTCTATTTGTTTAAATATAGTTTTTTATCATTTAATAACTAAGAATGAAATATCATTCCTGTACATTAACCATTGTCTTCCATCATATTTTCATTCAACAACCATTGATTCAGGAGAGATAAATGACTTCTGAAGTTGGCAGAAATTCTTTTAATTCAAACCCATTATTATACACTGAAACAACAGAGCTATAATTGAGCTAGCCAGATTATTTTGATCTCTATCTTCAACTACGGGCCAGTACCTAAGGAGACTGTTTGGGACTACAGACTCCATTACACCAATAATCTTGGCACCTACCGCTTGTCAAATCACACTCCAATTTGCATCCTTGAGACTGATGAATTATATGAGGCTCTTTCATTAATTAGATGTGTAGACTTAACATTTCTACTTATCTTTTGATATTATATCTCTGCAGGCAAATTGTCAGCTCTTAACATCATATATTCTTAGATTATCAAATACAATCTTCAGCATTAGTCACACACAAGGTCTTGGAATACAGAGTTGACTGTGGAGTTTCTGGTTCTTTATGCTGCTTACAATAAGAAAGAAATTCATCACTACCTTAGTTTATATTTCTGGTTATTGTTTCTGTGTATGTTATGGTTTCTTGCTCTATTTTGACCTTCTTGCAAGATATGCTTCTTTCAGAGTATCACTTTGCCTCACATAGTCTTTGATGTCCTTCACTTATCTATTAAGACAGCACTACGTGGAAGCTAGGCTCTAAGGTCTAGGTCTAGGTAAAACTGATATTCCTTTTAGTTCTCCATTTCCAGCACCAAATTGTTTATCCATTGGAATTTTCTTTGGCTGAATGTATTGGCCAACCAAATTACACTGCCTTAACTATATACAGCTTACTTCTGTCATATAAACACAATCCAAGAAAATGTACTATAGAATATGATCAAGGAATCCCTCTATCTTTCAGATATATTTTCATTATTGTCTACTTTTTGTCCAGTTTAGGCTTGCAGCTTCTAGTGGGAAGGCTTTTTTTTTTTTTGGTCTGGTAATTCTTCGGGAGACAAAATGGGGCAACAATCTTATCTTCTGTAAAATTTTAGTTTAGGATGCACGTTTGGTTAGATTGTTATACTATCAACTTAGTTTTCCAGAACCTCCTCCTTTGTAAGATTCTAAATGATAATTGAACAAAAGTAAAGTTGCACAATATTTGGAAGATGAAAATGAAATGTCAGCCATAAGGTACTGAAGGTCGCCATTGGTTAGTAGTGGTGGGAGACAAAGAGATGCCACGTTGTTCTTGCTTTTCCCAGTTTACTGTCTACATTTTCTTCCCAGCTGCCAGCTAGGCCACCCAATAGCAAACCCAGGCCTAAAACTAGATATTTCACTGAAAATTTACAGAGATAAAACCAAAAAAGGCAGCAACTTCGAGTAAATCTTTTACTAATCTTATATCTCAGTCCTAACCCAGCAGCTGTACGTGCATTGATTCCAGAGTTCAATATAAAATCATAGTCATTCATCCATACCAGAGCTACTGAATGCCCTGTTTTGTATGCCTCAATTCTTGCACATCATTGTGTAGATTTAATTTTTATAACAAATTCCTTTTCTGCATTACTCACAGTTATTTGGTTCCCTATTGTTATCAGAAGTGAGATTGGTATAAAGACTATTATAAGTGCTAGCCTATACACTGCAAGAATTTTAAGATTGTAAGTGTTCACCAATTCATATTGACTGAAACCAGAGGTATGTGTATAAGAACTGATCCTATGGAGTTTGGACAAGAAGGGAATTAATAGCATGCTGGATTGTGCCACAGCTCTTCATGAGTCAGTTAAAAAGATATGCTGGATTGAGTTTGTTACCTCAAGCAGCTATGAGTGGCTCTGAAACTTTGTTTGATGGTTGACTGAAACCTGAACTCCAAAGTGTCTATAGTGTATTAATGTGAATGCCATAATTTCCTTGGTTTACTGTAGAGGAATGTATTGAAATACTTAGGGAAGCTGGAGGGTTAGAATGAATTTACTATGAAATGCTTATTCACATACCTTCTCTTTATTTTTCATGGAATGCTTCTGAGATTATTAGCTTCACCAAGGTTTTGAGAAATCTGTTGGTGACAGAAGTTTCAACATCCTTGAGGAGCTTTTTAGTAATTATATTTTGCAGTCCAAAGATGACCATGAAAATGACTGCACTCATTCTAGGTTCCCTGGATTCAATGAGTTCGGTTGGATTCGGGGGTGGCCAAAGGTAACTCTTAATTACCAGAGACATGATAGGTATTGTTACTGTAACAGACAAAACATTTTGATTACCAAATTAGTAATCAAAAATGCTTTAATCCTCAGAGATCTTAGATGTTGGCTAATTGATTATGTTGTACCTTGCACTGAAATATAATGGGAAGCTTAGGGAAGTCTTAAAATAAAAGAAGTAAAACCTGGAGTTGTACAAGAAAAATAAAGTTGAAATTGAATCATTACAATGAATACCCATGGTCCCTCAACTAAGTCCCAAACCTGACCCAATTCAAACATCAAGAGTTACTTGACTGAAGAGAAAGATAGGTCCCTTCAAGGAAAGGTTATGGCTGGCACTGTGCCTCCTGCCTGCAATACCAGCACTTTGAGAGGCCAAGGCAGGAGGATCACTTGAGGCCAGGAGTTTGAGGCCAGACTGGGCAACATAACAAGACACCCATTTCTACAAATAATAAGAAAATTAGCCAGACATGGGGTGTGTGCTTGTAGTCTTAGCTACTCAGGAGGCTGAGACTCTCTATTGTTTTTTAAAAAAATAATCCTGTTGCACTGTTAAAACTTATACCTTAATTCATTTTAGTAATTTCAGCAAAAAATTTTTTAGTTGTTTACCAAAGTGAATGTTTACTGGGGAAGGAAAAATTACCTAACTTTTGGGGATAACTGAACACCTGAAAAACTGGAATTTAGCTTAGACCCATAGAGTATCCTGTGAATTCATGGAAATATTATGTAGTTATTTGTTGCAATAAACATACTCAGAAATTGACAAAATCCTCACATTGGTTCACTCACCCATAAAATTATAACTATTATGGTAGAACATTGTTTTCTTTGTTAAAGTTAATATTATTTTAATTGAGAACTCATAATTATATACATTTATGGGGTACAGTGTGATATTTTGATATAGGTATGCAATATGGAATGAATAAATCAAGCTAATTAACATATCCATCATCTTATTTACCTGTTATTTCTATAGTGAGACATTATAAATGTACTCTTATAGTTATTTTGAAATATACATTGGCTATAGTACCCTCCTGTGCAAAAGGTTTCAAAATTTGTTGCTCGTCTATCTGAAACTTTGTTTATTTTTATCAAAAACTCCTCATTTCCTTCCTCTCCCACCCCTACCATAGTACAACTGCTTGTAACCATCATTCTATGTTCCACATCCATGAGTTCAACTTTTTTAGATTCCAGCTATAAGTGAGATTATGATAAGAAAAGATTAGATATAGAGAGAGTATACCTCAACATCATAAAGACTCTATATACAACAAACCCATAGCTAATAACATACTGTACAGTGAAAAGTTAAAAGCACTTCCTTTAAGGTCAAGGACAGGACAAAAATGTCCATAACCTTTCAACACAGTACTGGAAGTTCTAGCCAGAGTAGTTAGGCACTAGAAAGAAATAGAAGGCTTCTAAATTGGAAACACACAAATGAAATTTTCTCTACTTGCTGACAACATAATCTTATATATAGAAAACCCAAAAGACTTCATCAAAAACTGTTAGAACTAATACACTTAGTAAAGTTGCAAGGTACAAAACTGGCATTCGCAAAAATCAGTAGCATTTTTATATACCAGTAACGTACTATCCTCCAAAAAATTAATAAAATAATCCCATTTACAGAAGCATCAAAAATAACAAAATACTTAGGTGCGATTTTAGCCAAGGAAGTGAAAGACCTCTACAAGAAAAATTATAAAACATTGATGAATTAAATGGAAGAAAACACAATAATTGAAAATATATCTTGTGTTTATGGATTGGAAGAGTTAATACTTTAAAAATGTCTCTACTTCCCAAAATGACCCACAAATTCAATGCAACCTCTATCAAAATTCTATGTCATTTTTCATAGAAATAGAAAAAATCTTTAAATTCTTATGGAGCCACAATAGGCTCCAAATAGAGAAAACAATGTTAAGCAAAAAGAACAGGGATGTCCGCCTGGGCAACTTGGCGAAACCTCATCTCTACAATAAATCAAAAAGTAGCCGGGCATGGTAGCGCACACCTGTAGTTCCAGCTACTTGGAAGGCTGAGGCGGAAGGGTCGCCGGAGCCCAGCAGGTCAAGGCTGCGGTGGCTGGGAGCGGCCACTGCACTCCAGTCTTACAGTCTGGTTGACAGAGTGAAACTCCAACTCAAAAAAAAAAAAAACAGTGATGAAGCTATTACATTTCTTGATTTAAAAACATATCACAAAACAATTGTAATCTAAATAGGATGGTACTTACATAAACTGTACACATCAACCAATGCAGCAGTATAAAAAGCCTAGAATAAACCCACACATTTATGGTCAGTTGATCTTTATTTTTTTAATTAATAGACTTTATTTTTTTAAAGCATTTTAGATTTACAGACAAATTGAGCAATAGCTCAAGATTCTTTGTATGCCCCCTATAATTTCCCTTATTAGTCCAACATGAGTTTTTAAAATTGTTTTTAATTGACAAATAAAAATTGTATATTTTTAGAGTGTACACATGTTTTGATATAGGTACATATTTTTGTATGACTAAATCAAGATAATTAATGTATCTATTACCTCCCATAGTTAGTTATCTGGAGTGAGAACACTTAAAGTATACCCTCTTAGAGATTTCCTTTATTTTGTTTCATTATAGAGATGTGGAGTACAAGTGAGGATATACTACATAGGTAGACCACATGCCAGTGAAGTTCGAGCTTCCAACTGTTCCTCATTCTCCTGGTAGTGGGCTTGGTACCCTTTGTGTTGTGAGAAACCTGATAACACTCCCTTGTGTTCATGTGATTATTGTTCAAGGCCTACTTGTGAGTGAGAACATACCATATTCAGTTCTTTGTATCTGTGATAGATCACTTAGTACCATGGTCTCCAACTCCATCTAATTTGTTGCGAAGTCCATAATTTGATTCTTCTTTATGGCTATGTAATATTCCATCATGTATATGTGCCATGTTTTCTTTATCCAGTTCACTTTTGTTGAGCAGTAGGATTGGGTCCATATTTTCACTATTGTGACTAGTGCAGCAATAACATGCGTGGGCAGGTGTCTTTTTGATAGAATGATTCATGTTCTTCCAGTTATATTCCCAAAAGGGGAGTTGGTGAATCATATGGAAGGTCAATTTTTAGTTATTTTAGGAATTGTAACACTGCTTTCCATAGATGTTGGAATAACTTGCAGTCCCACCAACAGTGCAATAAGTACTTTCTTTTCACCCCACTGCACCAGCATTGTTTTTTGACTTATTAATGATAGCCACCCTTACTGGAGTTAGGTGGCATCTCATTGTTGTTTTGATTTGCATTTCTCTGATGATTAGTGAGGCTGAGCATTTTTTTCATTTACCTATTGGCTGCTTATATACTTTCTTTTGAGACGTGTCTGTTCATATCCTTTGCCCATATTTAATGAAGTTGTTTTTTCCATTCATGTCACTTGAGTTCCTTGTAGATCCTAGATGTTATGTCTTTGTCAGATACATAATTTGCAAATATTTTCTTCCATTCTGTGGGTTATCTCTTTACTCATAATAGTTTCCTTTACTGTGCAGTTTGAGTTTTTTCATTTAGGTCTTTAATCCATTTTGGGTTGACTTTTGTATATGGCAATAATTAGAGATCCAGTGTCATCCTTCTGCATGCGGTCAGCCAGTTTTCCCAGCACCATTGGCTAAATATGGTCTCCTTTCCCCAATAATTATTATTAGAGGTCTTATCAAAGATGAATTAGTTGGGAGTCAATGTTTTCGCTTCCAGAATCTCTGTCCTGTTCTATTGGTCTATGTGCATATCCTTGTACCAATACCAAGTGGTTGTGGTTATTGTAGCCTTGTAATAAAGTTTAAAGTTTGGAAGTGTGATACCTCCCACTTTGTTCATTTTTCTTGGGATTGTTTTGGCTGTTCGTGTCCTTTTTATTTTTGTATGAATTCCTGTATTGTTGCTTCCAGGTTAGAGAAAAATGATGTTAGTAATTTGATGGGTATTGAGTTGAATCTGTAGATTGCCTTGAGTATAATGGACAATCTTGACAATATTGATTCTTCCAATCCACGAGCAAGGAAAGATTTTCCATTTGTTTGTCTCATATTTAATTTATTTGAGCAGTGTTTTGCAGTTCTTTTGTAAATGTCTTTTACTTCTCTGGTTATGAGATGCCAAGGTAGTTCAGTTTTTTATGACTATTGTGAATGGAATTGTGTTTTTTTATTTAGTTCTCTGCCTGCTTATTGCTGGTGTATAGAAATGCAAGTGTCTTTTGCATGTTGATTTTCTACCTTGAAACTACCAAAGTCATTTATCAGTGCAAGAAGACTTTTGACAGACTCCCTTGGGTTTACAAGGTGTAGGATCATATTGTCTGCAAAGAGGGATAACTTAGCTTCCTCTTTCCCTATTTGGATACCCCTGATTTCCTTCTCTTGCTTGATTTCTCTGACTAGGACTTCCAGCACTATGTTGAATAGGAGAGGTGAGAGTGGGCTTTCTTGTCTTGTTCCCATTATCAAGGGAAATACTTCCAGCATCTGCTCATTGAGCAAAGTGTTGGCTGTTGATTTATAATAGATGGGTCTTATTGTTTTGATGAATGTGGCTTCTATGCCTAGGTATTCAAGGGTTTTTATAGAGAAGGGATGTTAGATTTTGTTAAATGTTTTTTCTGCATCTAATCATATAATCATGTGATTCTTGTTTTAACATCTATTAATGTGTTGAATTATGTTTGTGCTCTTGTAAATGTTGGACCAGTCCTGCAACCCAGTAATGGAGCCCACCTGATCATGACAAGTGATCCTTCAGCTGTGTTGTTGGGTTTGATTTGCTAGAATCTTGTTTAGAATTTTTGTGTCTATGTTCATCTAGGAGATTGGCCTGTAGTTCTCTTTCCTTGTTGGGTCTTTGCCAGATTTGGGTATCAATGTGATGATAGCTTCATAAAATGATTTAGGGAGAATTCCATCTTTCTCAATTGCCTGGAATACTTTCAATAAGCTTGGTATCATGTCCTCCTTGTATGCCTTGCAGTATTCAGCTGGGAAGTCATCTGGTCCAGGACTTTTTTTTGGGGGTGGGGCATTTCTAATGTGAATCTTTTTCTTAGGTTGTTATTGGTCTCTTTAGAGTTTCAAATTCTTCTTATTTCAACCTTGGGAGGTTGTTTAATGCCAGAAAAATCTTCTTTTCTTTCTTTCTTTTTTTTTGTCTCTCTTTTTCTTTTCTTATTTTAGATTTACTAGTTTATTTGCATATAAACATTCATAGTAATCTCCAATAATATTTTTAATTTCTTCGGGGTCAGTTGTGGCATCACGTTTGTATTTCTAATTGTGTTTATTTGGACATTCTCTCTTGTATTTTGGTCAATCTTGTCGTAGGTTTGTCAATCTTAGGTATCTTTTCAAAGAATCAGCTTTGGATCTTGTTTATCCTTTCTATGATATTTTTTTCTTCCATGTCCTGCATTTGTGATTTTTATCAGGATCTAGATTCTTTTGCTGAAGTTAGGATTTTGGTGATCTTACCTTCCAGCTCCCTTAGGTGTGATGTTAGTCTGTTTACTTGTGATCTTTCTGTTTTCATTATGTGTACATACAATGCTATGCATTTTCCTCTTTTTAAAAAATTTTTATTTTGAAATTGTGGGGTACAATTCAGGGTTAGGTATACAAATGTTCATTGTGCAAGTACCCTTATTGATGAGGTGTGGCCTCCCTTCCCCATGTGGATATCAACTACCGTCAATCCCAGCTATCCCCCCACCCCCCTTCCTCACAGTTTGCCACTACTTTCAATCCCTTTCCTACAGTAATATGGTAGTTTTCAAGGTCCACTTATGAGTGAGAACATGTGATACTCATCTCTTTGTTTCTGTGAGAGATCACTCAGTATTATAAGCTCTAATTCCATTCATGTTGCTGCAAAGTTCATGATTTTATTCTGCTTCATGGCTGCATAATAGTCCATTGTGGAGATGGACCACACTGTGTTGCCTCCAGACCTCCTTTGAGGGGATGCACGGTTGGTTTCATGTTCGTGCAATTGTGACCAATGCTGCGATAAACATATGTGTGCAGGTATCTTTTTTATAGAGTGACCTGAGTTCTTCCGGGTGTATTTCCAGTAGGGTGATTGTGGCACCATATGGGCCTAACATCAAGAATCCACAAGGATTGCAAATTTGCTGAAAAGAAAAAAAGAATCCCCATTACAAAGTGGCCAAAAGATATGAATGGACACTTCTCAAAAGAAGATGTATGAGCAGCCAACAGATACATGAAAAAATGTTCAGCCTCACTAATCATCAAGGGGATGCAAATTAAAACTACACTGAGATACCACCTAACTCCAGTCAGAATGGTCATCATCAATAACTCAAAAAATAACAGATGCTGGAGAAGATGTGGCAAAAAAGGGAACACTTCTACACTGTTGGTGGGAATGCAAACTAGTACAGACTCTGTGAAAATCATTGTGGCGATTCCTAAAACTCCTAAAAATTGACCTTCCATATGATCCTACATTTTCCTCTTAACACTGCTTTTATGGCATCCCAGAGATTCTGATAAGATTTATCTTTGTTTTTGTTTGTTTCCTGGGATCGTTTTATTTCTGTCTTGATTTATGTGTTGACCCAGTAGTCATTCAGCAGCATGTTGTTTAGTGTCCTTATCTTGGTGTTTGGGGGAGATATTGTTGGTGGTGATATTTATTTGTATTTCACTGGGATATGAGAAGATGCATGTTATTTCTATCTTTTGGAATTTGTTTAACTTGACTTATGCCTGAGAATATGAACAATCTTGGGGTATGTTCCATGTTCTGACTAGTAGAATTAGTAGACTGTAGCTGTTGAGTGAAGTGTTCTATAATTGTCTATTTAGTCCATTTGGTCAAGCATCAAGTTTAGGTTCCAGATCTCCTTATCAGTTATTTTCTTCTATGATCTATCTTAAGCTTTTAGTGGGGTGTTTAGATCTCCAGCCATGATTGTGTAAAAGTCAATGCCTTTTCTTAGTTTACTTAGTAGTTATTTTATAAAACCTGGTGCTCTTTGTTGGATGTATATATGTTTAGTATAGATATTTCTTGCTGGTAAATTGAGCATTGTACCATCATGTAGTGTTCTTCTCTGTTGTTTTTAACTTTTGATGGTTTAAATACTGCTTTGTCTGATATCATAATAGCTACTCCTGACTTCTTCTGCTTTCTCAACCCCAACTTTGAGTCTTTGGGTGTCCTTTGCAGTGACATAAGTTTCCTGGAGGGAGCAGATTGTTGTATTGTGCTTTTTAAATTCAGTTTGCCACTGTGTGTCTCTTCAGTGATGTATTTAGTCCATTCACACTCAGGTTGACTGTTGAAATGTGAGAGTTTATCCCTGACATGGGACTCCTAAGGTGTTGCTTTGTTTCCTTTTAACTTTTGTATTTATACATGTGTTATTTGTGTGTTTTCCTTTTTGTGTGTGTTCTGTTAACTCTGTGTTTGCTTGTACTTTTTTGTTGGTCAGGATCGCGCATGTGTGTGTGTGTGTGTGTGTGTGTTTAACATCTTTTTAAGAATCTCCTAAAGGGTTGGCCTGGAGGCAGCGTGTTCTCTTAGAGGCTGAATATCTATAAGGGATATTAATTATTCATCATTGAAGAAGTTTTGCTTAGGTGGTAGGATATTTTGGGTTGGAATAGCGTGTCTTTAAAAAAGTTAAAAATTGGACCCCAGTCTCTTCTTAAGTGTTTCTGTAGATAGGTCTGGAGTGATTCTGATGTGTCTTCTCTGATAGGTAGTCTGATCTTTCTCTCTTGATGCCTTTAGAGTTTGCTTGTTTGTTTGTTTTTGTCTTTCATGCTTATTTTCTGGAAGTAGATTACTATGTGTCTAGGAGTTGGTCTTCTCATGTGATAACTTGCAAGGGTTCTTTGAATATCTTGTGCTTGAATGGTCATGACTTTGGAGAAATCAAGAAAGTTTTTTTGGATGACTTTGTGGAATGCTAGTTCCATGGTGTTCTTCACTTCCCCTTCTGTTTCACTGATACCAATCAGGTATGGATTTGGCTTCGTTACATAGTCCCATATCTCTTGAGCCTTTGCTCCTTACTATTCTTTTCTCTTTCTCTTTCTCTCTCTCTCTCTCTCTCTCTCTCTCTCTCTCTCTCTCTCTCTCACTCTGTTTTTGACAGTTTGGAATAAATTCATATCTTGGTCTTCAAGCTTTAAGATTATTTTTTCTGCTTGGTTGGTTCTGCTCCCTATGCTTGCTAGTTTGCTATTTATTTCATGGATGGAATTTTTTATTTTTATTATTTCAAAATATACATTTTTTGGATTGGCCAACTCTGTTTTTACTTCCTATACAACTTTCACTGAGTTTCATTTCTTATTTTTCTTGATACCTGTTTATTTTTTGCCATTTAATCTCTGATTTCTACGACTGTCATCTTGTGCAGGTTGTTCTGGAAGTTTTCCATTGTTTGTGCTCTGATGGCTATTTATTCAGTTGCTGTCTCTTTAGGATTCTGAGGGCTGCCTGTGTTTTTCTGTTGATTTTTCCTCATTTGTCACAGGTCTCTTTTCCTTCTCTATAATTATGTAACTCAATGAGAGAGGGAGAAACAATAATTTCCACTGCTTGCTCCATCCTGTGGCAGCGGCTTTCTCCTGCTGCTAACCTAGTCAAATCAGTTTTCAGCCTCTGCTGTGTGTAACAGATGGCTGCAAGGTGGTGAACTGACTTATCTGAGAATCATTCACCTCACTCTTTCACTGGATGGGACTTCAGTTCCTACACCTGCCTGACCTCCAGCAAAGGATAGTAAACCTATATTTCCATACCTGCTGTTGTTTTCTGGTCTCTGTGTGTGCAAAGAGACATTTTTGTGTGCATGGTATGTCAGCAGCTGGGTCCTTACCCTTTGCCTTGCCTGGCAAGAGAGATGCTGGTTTGTATTTCCACAAATTGCCAGCAGTGCATTTGCCAGTCAGATTCGCTCTGCAGGTGTTTTATATTTTATTCCTCCTGGAAGCTGGCCACCACAGTGGTAACTGTGGGCAAGTTTTGTACCCCATTTCATTTAGGCTCTGTTTACCCCCACTGTGCCCTGACCAAACTCTTCCTGCTGAGACTGATGGCTCACACAGGGCTGGGAAGGGGTGAACTGACTCAAAATGTGTTAGAATCACTCACCCCTATTCTTCACTGAGCAGAACGTCTGACTTTGTCCAAGCCTGGAATAGGGCGGGGGACAGGGCATATGAAATTCCATGACTGCTCTTGCTTTCTGGTTTCTGTGCACTCAAAGAGACCTCCATTGAATGAAAGGTGTACCACCCACCTAAAAGTGTCCAGGGCATCTCCATCAATTGGCAACTGAGTCCTTATTCATTGTTAGGGAGGCAATAGTCTGCTGCTACACATTGGCCATCTTAGATTCTCACATCACTTGATTTTTAAAAAAGCACATGGTGGAGAAATGGCATATTCTTTAATAAATAATGTTGAGAAAACTGGATATCCACTAGCACAGAAATGAAAGTGCTTCCTTATCTAAAGTTGCATGCAGAAAATCAATTCATTGAATTAAATACTTGAAACTGTTAAACTACTAGAAGAAAACAGAGGAAATGCTTCACAACATCGGTCTGGGCAATAATACTTTGAATATGATAACAGAAAGACCTCCATTTCCTTGAGGTTTTCAAATTTGTTTCCATACAGGTGTACATAGTAGTCTCTAATAATCTTTTGTATTTCTTCAGGGTCTGATGTGACTTCGCCCTTTGTGTTTCTGCTTGTGTTTATTTGGATTTTTTCTCTTTTTTTCTTGGTCAGTCTAGCTAGGGGACCATCGATCTTGTTTATCCTTTCGAAGAACCAACTTTTTGTTTCATTGATTTT